>CDEZ01022477.1:0-14337 GCA_000826365.1 Acanthamoeba royreba | reverse complement strand
ACACACACACACACACACACACACACACACACACACACACACACACACACACACACACACCACTCAAGAATACAATAATGATGCTAACCGAGACGTTATACCTTGAGCGCCTTGTAAAATTGTCCATCTTTAATCTGTCGGTTAGCTTCTTCGCACTGGTGGAATAAAAACATGCATCGTGACAGCTCTTCGATTGCAGCGTTAATGTTGGCATGCGTGGCACGCAAATCTAGCAGCCCTTGTGTCTGTGAATTAAAGGTGTGAATTAATGTTGCGTACTCTAATGGCATATAGGTTTCCTACCTTGTCAAGCAGTGATTTACCCGCAGCTTGGATCTGCGAATTGAGCTGCACAATGTCGTCCTTCATCTGGGCAATCTCGCTTCTTAGAGCAAGCAGCTCATCTACGCTGAGAATGAATTCCTGCCGGATGGAAAGCATATATCTCGGTTAGGTGATACCATAATAACCTGATGGAAAACGAGGAGAATGCGTACTTGGTAATGGAAGTTACAGACGCTTTCGATTTCTTTCCGCTTGTTTCGTATAAATATCCCGAGTGTCCTGACAAACTCGTTTTCCTTCTCTTGCTCAAACACCGATCTATGTACGAGGTAGTGCAAACAACAGCTGGTAAGCGCAAGGAGTTGGTGCACGTCTATTGATTATTGGTGATCCTCATGATGAGAGAAGTAGCGGTAAGACGCGAACCGGAAGGTAGGCCCCAGGGATTCACTTTCGATGAGGCTCAGGATGGCATCCTGTCGCTCCGCTACAGGTCCATCTGGAGCAAAGGAAGAAAGAATTGTTGTTACAGAAGGAGCAAAACAGCTTGCCGTATCCCATTGACGCATACCCGTGGATGATAAGGTGGAATCTTCCTCTTCCTCCACCGGGAAAGCGGATATAGTTCGGGAACGACGCTTCTTCTTGGTGCTCTCATTAGCTGCCAGTGATGAAGCTTCTGCTCCACCCTGATTCGTAGCCGTTTCTGTGTCACCCTTTTTGTTGTTGGTAGTGGTGGTAGGCGTGGCTGTAGCTACGGAAGGATCAGACGTGGAAGGTGCGCTCGAGAGCGCGGGTGTGGCGAGGAAGGGAAGGTATTTGGCGAGCATGGCCTCCGACGAGATCGGATTACCGCTGCCCTCGCCATCAGCGCCGTCAAAGTCACTGTCGCCCGAGAAGTCGCCGTCATGATCTTCCCGCCAGCTGCTACGCGCGCTCCCGCCCGCGATGCGGCCCTTTCGAAGCACGAACGACGCTGACAGCCTCTTCATCTTCTTTATGCTGCTGCCGCCACTGCCCGTCTCAGCTCGACTACGACCCGACCCGCCGCTTCCGCTGCCGCCGCCGCTTCTCGCTGGCGCTGGAGAGGCCGGTGGGGACGACGAGGAGGGCGGCTGCGCGTCAGACGATGTGGACAAATTGGAGGATGACACGGAAAGGCTCGAATGGTCGCGCCGCCGAAAGGAGGTGGAGCGGAACTTGGAAGAGGAAGATGGCGAGGTGGGCACCCCCGTGCTGGTGGTGTTGCTGCCGGTGCGAAGGTGCCGCGAGGAGAAGGCTCGCAGAACGTCCTTTTTGGAGCGCAGCTGCCGCGGCGACGGGGACGTGCTGCCGTC
This sequence comes from Acanthamoeba royreba, assembly GCA_000826365.1. Lineage (NCBI taxonomy): Eukaryota > Discosea > Longamoebia > Acanthamoebidae > Acanthamoeba > Acanthamoeba royreba. The sequence goes on along the minus strand of CDEZ01022477.1, from coordinate 12,715 downwards.
CTCGGCGCTGTCGTCGTCAGAAGAGCCGCCGCCCCCGTGGAACACGCCGGACGAGGAGCGCTTGAGCTTGGCAGCATCCTTTTTTATTTCAGACTTGGACAGCTTCTTGCGCGACTTCTTCTCCCCCTTGTCGCTCATGTTCTCTTCTTCCTCTCTGGGCTCACCTGGCCTTCCCTTGTACGAGGACTAAGAAAGCGGTGCTACAAAGCGAAACGGGAGGATACCTGAAGAATATGAGTTAAAAAAAATTCGCTTTTTGTCTGCTTTTTGTGGGCTTTTCCCTATTTTTCTTTGATGAAGAGCTTCACCCCCACAGGTGAATGCAGGCAGCGGAAGCTCACAGCAGTGACGTAGCTAGTGCGCCCAGCGATGCGTGGGTTAAGGATCGAGTATGGAATGCGTTAATTTGGGCCTTGACGATGTAGGGTGGTACCCCCATGCAATCACTACACATGCACCTGTAGAAGCGATGATGACTGCCCCTTATTTGTTCACATAAGAAATTGATTTTGGGGCAAGGAGGGTCTACAGCTTTACCACAACCAGTCAGCTAGTACAAGCAGACTAAAGGGCCTAGCTCACCTTACGCACCGATCACTCCGCAGTCCCCGGGATAGGTGGCGGTGGAGAATGACGGCTGATCAATGTGCCTGCATGTTCTGCGAATATTGTTTTTTGATTGTGAAGAAAAGGTGTGTATGCGAAGGCGGCGACCCACTCCTCCCAGAAAACGGGAAGGTGAGTGAATAGCCCTGCTCATGTGCTGGCTATTGCGATTTGTTAGCCCAGCGTGTCGTGGCAGGCGGTACCCCAGCGAAGAAGACCACCCCCTCCCAAGCGGGAGGTCGGAACACTCTGCAACTCTATAAACCGCGTGGCTTTGTGTGAAATGACTGATGTTCTTGATCGCTTCTTTCTCCTCTTCAAGTCCCGACGAGCCCGTAGCATTGTGGGATGCGGAGGACTCCACACCACCAACCGTGAAGAAAAAGGTTCGAAATTTTGCAAAATTGTTTCGTTTTCACAAAATTTTGCCTCATGCCCGCCAGAATCGCAGAATGGCCAGGTGTTCGTTAAAAGCTGTGCGAGACAGCACCTCCTAAGGACCACCACGACACCACCGGGTTAACTATAGTTAGACTTTTAAAAAGATCGTAGTGTGCACCTTAGATGAGAAGCCAGAGCACGCAAGGATCGCTTTGATTTCGTCGGGCTTATTCTCCCGCACCACCACCAGATAGAAGCACCCCTTGGGCGATAGGAGCTTCTGCGTGATGGGAGGAGGGGCAGCGCTTAACGTCAATGCCAAACGATTTTTTTTCATTCCTATGATCGAGAGCCATGGGTACCGGAACGAGTGGCAGTAGTCGATCGAGCACACGCCGCCCGTGCAGACCACCCGCCCATGCAGCTTCGATGCCCTTGCTCCCCACCTGCCGAGGCAAATAAGATCCTTTCAGATGATGGTTCCCGGATGCCAAGAGCGAAGCCGGGTGTGGGTCATTTAGGGATACCTCTTCATCTTCTGTCGGGACATAGGGTGGATTGAAGAGCAGCACGTCTACTTTGCCGTTCATGCGTTCCAGTCCTGACACCAGGTCGGTGCACACGCAGTTCACTTGCACCTGCCCAGAAGGCACAATCCTCTTCATCATGACGATGCATACATGGGAAGCATGCCACTACGTGCTTTGTTGGCCTTGGCGGTGGCTAATGTGGCTGCCGAGGCATTCTCATTCAGATCGGTGGCGAAGAAGCTGGCGTGTGTGCCTCGCAGCACCTCCTTGGCCAAGAAGCACACCACGCATCCGCTGCCCGATCTATTTGGGCCCAGTCCATCAATAATGGAAGTCATCCCGATATTCTCCAACCACCTAAGCAAGGCAAGACCCACGCACCCGACCTCAAGACACAGAAAGGGCTGCCGCTCGCACAGGAATGGCGTGTCGAGTTGTAGTGCGTCGAGGAAGAGGAACGTGTCATGTGCGGGCTCGTACACCCGCTCGAAGTCTGCCGAGGTCAGGTGGCTCAGCTCAGGTGTGGGCAGTGGCGTTTGTGCCTCCATGTTGTTGATATTGCTTTTGCATTTTTCTTTTCTTATTTCCCTCCCTCAAACAAACAAATGAACGTTTCGTTATTGTTTGAAATAAATTGAAATGATTGGTTTGTCCAACAGGGAGATAGAGAGTCGAATCAAGAGGAGAAGAACTGGAAAGAGTCGAAGATGGGCGCGGCAATTGCCCACTCCTTATCGAAGTGCGAGTCCAGCGTCTGGAAGAGCAACACGTAAGAGGTGTTGCCAAACAGATAGACCCGCTGTACGCATTGCATCTGCTTCGTGGCCAGTGCGTTTCTGATCGACTGGACAACTCCACCCGCAGGCTGTGCATCTGAATGTTCGTTTGGTGCAACATGTTAGACCTTCCACTGAATGCGAGAAGTTCAGAATTGACCTCAATCCGTACCTGCGATGTACACGACATCACGACCCTTCATTCGGCCATTTGTTATGGTGACCTCCCGCTCCTCAAGGATGCGGCAGTTGCTGCCTTTCTGGTACAGCTGATCCTTGACCATCTTGCAAAACTTGTCCAAGTTCCATACTGGAGACAACAACAACCCAAAAGTTAGAAAAGCTAAAAGAGAAGCAAATGAGATGACAGGCAGCCCCCACATACCCGTTTTTTCTCCGCTTTGAGGAAGAGGGCTCACTATGAGGCCGACCATGGCGATGGGCGTTGCCTGCTCCTCTTCGGAGTGGGCCTTCTCCTTGCCTTTTCCTTTGGCCTTGCCATGCGAATGCTTGCCTTTCGTCTTGCAATCCTCTTCTGCTTCCTCCTGTTCAGCAAAGTGCACGAGGGAGATAACAAAGGGACCTCCCATCGACGGCTGGATTTGGAATGAAGACATCGGATATTCGATGGCAATCTTTTTTTGTGTTTTTTTTTTGCACGAATAGAGAGACCCCACCAAGAACATATATCAATTAATGAGCATATAACGAACGCCCATATGTGAAGACTTCAGAATCTCATACCTTAGGGTGCGTTGTATGATTCTGGTAGAGTGCTATGTCGACTTTGGAGGGAGTAGACTCATCAATGAATTCGAACTAATTGTGCAAAAACAGGATTAGAAGATCAAGGCCATATAGCAATAAGTGAGAAAGAGAAAGCTGTTGTAACCTGTCGAACAATCTGCCCGAAGAAGTGAGCATGTGCATCGGCCTCGGCCTTGGCTTCGTCCGTTTCATCATAAGGATGAGATAAGAAAATTATGTAGAGTTTCTCTGCGCCGTTGGGAAAACAAAATCAATCAACACATACCTAATGATGAGAACAGCACATGGGCGAGAAGTACCATCTTTGGCCACTAGAACCTCGGTCACCTTTCTCGTTTGTCCCTCTTGTGTGGACCTATACTCGAGTTTCCGTCCAGCACATCCTAAAGAAGGTAGGACAGAGGAAATGAGCATCACAACAGTGCTCACCGTTATAGGGTACTAACCGGCTACTTGCATCTCAGATGATGCTACCTCCGCGCCGATGGCAAGTCGTCGTGCTTCCTCAACACGATTGCCTTCGGAATCCGAGCTGACGGAAATGCTGATTTGTACAGCTTCCAACGACTCTCGCAGCTTTTGCTGCTTTGAGTCCCCTTCATCACTTGTGTGCTCGTTCTTCTTTCCGCCCGGGTGCCTAAGGAGACGCGGTCGTGGCAGTAAGCGCAATCAGCTTCAACGATCCAACAGGATAAGGGGCAAGCAGAGCTCAAGCACGCACAAGTTGAGTTTGAACTTGAGGCATGGAGCGCCATCGCCTGCGTCATCCTCCGGTACCACCTCGAATATGCCAGGGTAGCTGTGCGTTTTCATATGAAAAGCAAGGGAATGTAAGTCAGAAGGAAACTGTGTCTCACACGAGGGCACGTACCGCACTCGGAAGTGTCTTTTGTGGTCTTCAACAATAGAAAAGATAAGAATTCCCGGCTTGGAGAGATACATTGCCTTGAAGTAGAAATGATTAGTCAAAGGACTGCTGGACGAGCAGAGCACATCATCATGTGGTGTTACCTCGTGGCTACTGGGAGGTGCGGACTTACGGAAACGAGTAGCTCTCTTCCTCTCTTCTTCCGGAGGCTCGTACTCCTCTGCTTCCTGACAGATGGTTTGGCGGCAATCGTTTAGCTGGGAATGCTAAGGATGAAAAAGAGAAAGACTCATAACGCACCTTCGAAATAAAAGCTAGAGAGCGTATGATTCTATCGAACGTTGACTTGTGCTTGTCATACACGTTCTCTGTATTACAACCCATGGGTGTTAAAGCACGACTCTCAATGCTGCGCATGGCAAAGAGTACCTGGAGCAGCGCGAGTGACGATAAAGGAACGGCCTCTGTGCTCAGTCCACGTTTGCTCCACCTGACTGCACAGCAAACGCACTCTGAGACGCCATTCCAAAGTATAACAAGAACTGTTGCAACAGCGATGGCGGCGCACCGTTTTCCGCCCATGTTGAGCTTATACGACAGATTACGTGCGGGCTTGTCCAGCATGGTGATGTCTTGCACCTTCAACGGTAGTGACGAGTGATCAAGCACGCCTTTCGTCATCAGCTTCCTCGGCCTATGCGATCACAGTGCACCAACGGAAAGAGGTAAATTAAATTAAATTAAATTAAATTTAAGTTCTTATTCTGTAAAATAGATTGAGATAGAAACAAAAATTAAAAACATTCTTTTTCTCTCAAATAAAATAGATAGACCAAAAGTCGGGGAGGTGGTACATATCAAGGGCTTGGGCCGTGAGGTCGTCCAGGTCGGTGTCGTAAGCAAGAACGCCGATGATGAGGTTGATGGAGATGTTGCGGTCGGATGGGTGGTAGAGGACGATCTTGCGTTGCTCTTCGACCACGCTCCAGTCCTTGGGGTAGGCGATCGAGATGCCGTGGCTACGGAATTCGCACGACGAGAACCTGCCGCCTACGCCGTCGGCTCCCTCACGTCCCTTCTTGCTCATTCCGCTGCTCGTGGGCACCTCGGCATCTTCGGCCTGCTCGCGAACGGCCTTGGATCGCACCATCGTCAGCTGTTGGGGTGCCGCCGCTACATCGGGATCCTTGTCATCTGAGAAACCTAGCAATTTCCACATGATGATGCAACGATTCTGACGATGGTGGTGACGGAAAGGGCAAACTGCTGGCTGTTAGCTAACAGTCCACGGCCACACCACACAGTGACCGCTCCTCATAACTTGAATTCTTGACGGAGTTAATGTCGGGTTGTGTGGAATGCATGGAATACATAAAAGCGCGGGAAAACGAAAATACCTTTTGGGCAAAGCAAGACAGAGCAGCAGAATTTGAGGTTCTTTGGGATCCATGCAGCGTCTCGAGGCAGAACCATCAACAAAGAGCTCTTCGCCTCCATCTGCGGAAGCCACGAAGAGCTTGGTGCGACGCTTCCCCATTCCCTAACCGTTAATTTGAGGGATAGCAATTAATTGGAGCTATTTGCATAATCAAAATAATTTATGATTTACTGCGAGATTACCGAGATTAACTCGTGACGCGAACAGAACGCATCGTCTCGCGAAGTGTTACGCAAGTTGCAGCACATCGCGGCCAAGCCGTCTGCGCGTACGAGCCCTGACACCGCTTCCACCTCGTCAGTTACACACACGTCGCCGTGGCTGGTCGAGCGGCCCTTCCTCAACGGGGCGTTCTTGCTTCGTTCTGAGTCTGTTCCCGAAGACGACGATGAGTCAGGGGAGATCGCCCGCCAGCGAGCCCAAGAGGCAGCCCTCTTGGTATCCCTCCCGCCCTCGCTTACCCAGGTGGCACTCTCTTCCACTTACTCGTTGTACTGTGACGCACGCAGAGAGTGGAACTGGGGAACATGCCGCAGCGTGTGCAGGAGCTGGCTCTCCTCAACGACATTCTCTTTGTCGCGGTGGTACGGCTGAATGATGCAATCGTCCGCTGCCGTTGTGCCGCGCCCTGAATATTAGGTGAGCTTCGCTTGTTTACAGGGCATGGAGGGCAAGTACATTCGCGTCAAAGTCGATGACAAGGGTGAAGCCGAGTTTTACCTGCCTGAAAGCCTGCGTACGATCGCCATCCATCGTGCATTAATTCTTATGAGCAGTTATGATTTGACAATTCCGCTTCTCTCATTTTCACACAGAACGATCGCACAGCGACTTGGTTAGAATGATGCTGCCTTTATTTGCCAAGTATGTTTATGTGCAACGATTCGTACACAACCAATACCTGTACGAACGTGGGATGTGCAACCAAGCGCTATCCTCCGCACTGCAGTCGCTTCTCAAGGTGCAGCAGAGCTGTCTTTCCCTTGTTCGCTATCGATGTCTGACTGTTAGCTGTCTGTGCACAGAGGTATCTGGCGTTCATCGCACAGCTCGAATCTCTCTACATACGCGAGGAACTTACACTCCACGTATACATCCCATGCTCATATGTATAGCAATGCACATGGGCTTACTATCTATCGATCGCACTAGTCAATGTGGCTGTACCTTCAGAAACAGCTATCAACGTTCGATACATTGTACATGCTCGCTAAGGAGATTGATCGTCTCAAGGCAAATGGCGGTACAACTCTCGATATTCTCTATCGCTATTACACGACACGGAGCGGGTACACATAGGCTCTATGCGCTACATACGCTATACGATCAGCTTACTTCCACGTTAATAGGGATGAAGTGGTGCAAGCGGTTATGCACTATCTTCTTCGAGAGGCCTGCACGCCGTACATGGCTATGCTGCAAGAGTGGGTAACGAAGGGCATGATAAACGATCAGTACCAAGAATTCCTTGTTGCGGAAAACCGCGACGTATCACAAACAGACATCTTAACGGACTTCGATGATGCCTATTGGTACTGATCCCAGCACATACACACACACACACATAGCAAGATTCCCTATTCACTCTTTTTATTGTCTCCCTCCTAAAGGGAAGAGCGATACACCCTTCGGAATGTCTCCTGCATACCCTCATTCTTACAACGATCCGCTCCGAGGTACATGACTGTTAAACAAGAGGTTCAGTCTCAGGAACAAGAGCCACTCACGAAAGATGCTCCTTCTATGCAGAATCTTATTGACGGGCAAATACCTCAATGCGATCCGTGAGTGCGGAATCACTGTCTCACCACCTAATGCTCGGCCCTTCGAGCCGACACATAATGAGCGAGAGATCATCGAGAGGGTCGAGGCTGTGCATGGATGGGCCAATGCCCAACTCTTAGACTCACTAGTACACAAGTCGGGACTCATATCCCACCTAAGGTTCGTTCAACATGTGGCTCTGTAGGATTGTGCTACCGGGCTAAGTGGTCACCAGGTCTCTAAAGCAGTATTTCCTGCTGGAACAAGGCAATTGGGTGGAAAACTTTATGGATCTGGCGCAGGACGAACTGAGCAAAAAGTTCAATGATATCCTTATTCACGGCCTCCTTATGATTCATGTGTTTGCTTTGTTCACCTTCTCATTTTCACTGAACCTTAGAAGGTGGTATGTCCTTGACTCAGGCTTACAGATAGCTGAGTGGAAGCTCAAGTCAAAGTTGGATATCGCCCTCGACGGAATCGAAGATGCGAACAAGGACAATCTCAAGCTGACCTTGTTATCTCATTCTCTTTCGACACAGCTGTCACTCATCCACACTCCTCCCGGAGACGACAGCAAGAATCTCACAATGAGTATTATTGCCAAGGAGAAGGACTCGAAGCTGTTTGGTACGTATCTGTATGCTTGTGTCTCTGCGCGGCCCCGTTTTCACTCACATTCTCACGGACAAATCAGGCCATGGCTGTGTTACACTTGATTACAAGACTCAATGGCCGGTGTCACTTGTCCTCAGTAGGTAGGTGGCAGTTCAGATTTCTCATGGCCGCTGATCTCTGAGATTTTTTATTTGTATCTAGGAAAGCATTGACCCAATATCAACTTCTCTTCCGTTTGCTGTTCTACTGTAAGCGAGTGAGGAAGGCATTGGATGGAGCTTGGCTTTGGCATCAGTCCACGAAAGAATTTCCTCAAGTGCGGCAGCCTCTCATGCAGACCTTCCTTTTACGTCAGCGGTATGACTCCTACCCTCATGGGATCTTCATTGTGATGATTAGAAATGATTTGACAATTATTGCGGCGGTAGAATGTTGTACGTTGTGAGCACGCTAGAACGATACTTCCTTCTCGATGTTATCGAACCCAATTGGCGGCTGCTGGAGAAGCGGGTCCGCGAGGCCGCTACTGTCGAGCAGATACTCAGTTTCCACAATGACTGTATCAATTCAAGTCTCCGTCAGTGCTTCTTGACCGACATCAAACTCTTTAGGGTACGCATCCTCCACTTTTCCCGACAAGTCCGCTTACTTATGATCGTACATCACCCGCAGATGGTGGATCGAGCGCTGACGGCTTGCCACGTGTTCACCAACTACATGCTGACATGTGCCAAGCACATTGACGCCAAGGATACCGTTCTTGCCTCCAAGGAGCGAAGCTTACGGCAGCAGGTACAAAACAAGCTACAGTCAGTGAAGTGTGTTGCTTACCATCACGGTTATCCGCCTAACCCATTTTCTACACTCCCAGGAGGCCGCTGCCAGTATCCGGGCCGTAGTGGAGGGAGCCAAGTACAAGGCCTCCATTGAGCAGCTGCACGACAAGTTCTGTAAATACACGGACGAACTTGTGGCCGCCCTTGCGTCTCTCCCTACCACGACCTACGATTCCCACATGTCCCTTCTCGCCCAACGCCTTCAATAATCAACCTGAGCAACGTTGTTTGTTTTTTAGAAGTCTGCCGCAGTTGTGAAAGGCAACCCTGGCAGCGTTTAGAGAGCGTCAATCTCGGCGGCAACAGCGGCATCCTCAGGCTGGGCCTCGGGCACAACGTCCTCAGGCTCCTCTTCTTCGTCTTCACCCTCTTCCTCGCCATCCTCGTCGGATTCCTCGTCGGCCTCCTCAAGCCACTTGCAAAACGGCTCGGCTGCCTTGGCGAACTGGGTGGGCTTGTTGACGAGAGCTCCGTACCAGATGAGGATATTCTCCTCATCGAGCACCTCCTCGTCGTAGAGGAACTTAAGAATGGACGGCGCCAGCTTCATGATGCCGGTCTTGACTGCGGCGGGCTGCTTGGCTGCGAAGGCGTCGATCGCGGCAATGAGCTCACGCTGGCTGGCAGGGTGGGCCGTGATGTACTTGCGGAAAGCCTCCTTGGCGGTCTTGACGCGCTCGACGAGCTTCTTGAAGTCGCTCAGGGTATCAGTAAAGACAGCCTCGAAGATGGCCGTGTTGCGGGCGGCCTCATCAAGGAAGAGATCCTTCTGAAGGCGCACTACTTCGTTGACCACCTGCTCTCCGGTGGGCTTGGTGGCAGCGGTGAGCACCTTGCGCAGCTGCTCAGCGGCGGGCTCCTCCTTGCCGGTCTTCTCGTTGGCCACGAGCGCCTTGAGGCGGTCCGGCACGAGCGTTTCCATACGCTCCTTGGCCGCCTCCTCGGACGTGTCGATGGCCCAGTCATCGTCGGCCTTCTTCTTGTCGCCGGCCTTGTCGGCACCAGCGGCGGACTTCTTGGCAGGAGTGGCCGCAGGGGCAGCGGAAGTTGAAGAAGACGAATCGCCAGCGGCGTCGTTGGACTTGGGGGACGCCGCGGCGGCGGCAGCCATGACGATGGCCTCGGCACCGGGGGCGGTCTTCTTGGCGTTGGTGGTCATGATGGTAGACTTGGGCGGGGGATTGTTGATGACGAAGCGACGGAACTTTTCGTTGATGTCCTTGGCCGACGAGAGGAGGCCCTTCCATCCGCACGAGCGGCACGTCATGCGCACGTCCTTCTTGTTACCCTGACCCACGTAGGTGAGCTCCGGGTAGCGGCACTTCTTGCACAGGACGAATTCCTTGATGAAGCGCACGAGATGGTCGGAGAGCTCGTCGAGCGGGTACTCGCCCGAGATGGAACCCCTTTCGCGTTCTGGCCTCTTCTTGTCGTACTTGGCCTGGGCGCCGATGACCTTGGCCAGGTAGTTGGGGATGTAGGCCGGCGGCAGGTTGAGGTCCTTGGAGACGTCCTCGAGATTGGTGAGCGAGGTGCGCACCATCTTGCCATTACCGATGACCTGCACCTGAAGCTGCCTCATCTTGTAGCGATAGAAGGGATCGCCCTGACACGCGGGATCGATGGCGAGATTGACCGGCTGCGTGGTCATGTAGATTACGTACGGCTGCGTCTTATCCATGATGGCAATGTGGCGGTCTGTTCTTCAACTTGTAGCGCATGTGCTATTGCTGCTGCTCCGGTCTTGTTGGAAGAAGAGGGGCAGAAGAGTCGTAATGGTGGAGGCGGTCGATTCGGCGTGCGCGTCGTCGTGGTGGTCGTGGTTGATGTTGATTCACCTACGTTTATAAAAGCCGGGATGGCGCGTGGAGTAGAGAGAATTAATTAGTTTCTACTTCGAAGAGGGGCGGGCGCGCAGATGCTCGAAAAGCTTGCGGGCTGGCGACTCCCTTGGCCGAGGTAGAGATTGTTCCGATGATGGGGAAATGTAGCCAGATCCTTCCCGCTTGTTTTTTATAGATGGCGCATGAAAATTTCCTGTTTTTTCTCAGAGCGAACAAACCCCGAAAGAATTCCGTACATTCTTCTCGCTTTTCTTTGTCCGTTCTTGATTTTTGTATAATCTGGAAAATTTGCAGAGGTTTGAAACCGTTAGTTTTGGCGGGAACAACGCAGTGACAGAGGAATTAAACATAATTTATATTGCGTGTAAAGGTCGGCGGAGCGCGAGCAGATCTCATGCAGCTCCCCGCAGGCAGGAAAGAGAAGAGGAGAAGCGAATAACAGAATGGGTACAAAGTTGGAAAGGAAAGAGAGCAGTCGCGTGAAGCTGAGGGGCTGTTGGAGCAGCTTATGAGAGAAGCACGCCGGCAGAGATACCAGCGAAGAGGATGACGGTGAAGGCCAGCCAGTTGGGGACCTTGAAGCGGCCGAGCTCCTTCTTCTCGTCGGCAGGCTTGTACTCGTTGATGAGGAGTTCGTAAAGGGACATCGAGACCATGGGCCACAGCTGCACGAGGATGACGCCGGCGAAGAAGGCCGAACCAAAGGCCAGAAGACGATCGTCGGACTTGGCAAGGAACACAATGAAACGGATGATGATGCCGAAAACGAGCAGCGCCGAGACGATGATGTTGAAGTACTCGATGGAGGTAGTGCGCGTGCCTTCGCCCGTCACCTTCCAGCCGGTGAGACCGGTACCGAGGAACTTCTCGTAGAGGGCGTCGAGGATGCCGAGGAAGGCAGTGAAGGCCTGTGCGTACCACACCTCCTGGGCGACCCAAACCGATGAAGCCTTGACGCCCTGGAGCGCGATCAAGTTGTTGGCCATGCGGAGACCCAGGTAGGGCAAGAAGACCCAGAGGAAGGACGTAATGTCGAAGGGTTCATGAGGGCTCAGCGGAGGCTCAGCGGAGAACACGAACACAAGAGCGCAGAACATGTAGAGAAGGGCCGAGATGGCCGATAGCGGCCAGGTCATAGTGTCGATGGCGTAGAGAGCAAGCATCAACTTGCTGGGGCGCTGGTCCCTATATGGTATCGAAGAAAGATGCATAATTAGTCACTTGCACAAGAACCATGTACCAAACTTTGTGGAGTGCTCAGGACGTACTTGGGCAGCTTCTTAGGGGGCTCGCCGATGAGGGTCTTGCGAGGAGCCTGGTAGAACTGAGCCCACCAGAGCTGAATGGAACCCTTGACCCAACGCAGATACTGCAGGAGACGCGACGCTACGGTGGTGGGGGCCTCACCGATCACCAGCGGCAGGTTGACGTAGTAGGACACGAAACCATCCCTATGCAGACGGATCGACGTGTGTGCATCCTCAGTCTGCGACTCGTAGGGAACACCACCGATGCGCAGGAGGGCACGCTTGGAGAAGATGGCGTTGGTGCCGGCGAAAGCGCACGCGTTCTCGCCATCACGACCGGGCTGGATAGCGGCGAAGAAGACCTGGTTACCGTTACCGAGCTTGTCGCCATCAGCAATGGCATCGCGCACGAAGATCTGCGGAGTCTGGACGAAGGACAGGTTGTCGTTGATCTCCCAGTGGCGTGCGACCTGGCCCTCGTTGTAGAACCAAGGCAGCGTGTAAAGCAGGAAGTCCGGCTCCGGGCGCATGTCGTTATCGAGGAAGATGAGGTACTGACCCTTGCGCCTCACCTCGGTGTTGTAGAGCACGTTGTTGATGTTACCGGCCTTGTTGTGGTGCACGGGCGGCTTGATACGAGCGATGATCTTGACCGCATCCTTCCTGGGTTCCAGCTCGTCGTCGTCGGCCGGGTCGTCGTAGACACTACCCCACATGCCAGAGGGAAGCGTCTCGCCGTCCTCGCCGCAGATGACCTCCATGGTGTCGTCGTTGCGGCGGGGCTTGGACTTCTCAGGGTTGCGCAGCTCGAAAGTGACCGAGAGAGAACCGCGAGCGCAGTCCTCACGGAACATCTCCTCCTTCATGTGGAGCACGGGTACGACGGGGCCGCCAAGGTAGACCTCCAGGGTCTCCATCACGCGGTGCACGACCTCTCGACCGATGTCGCTGGGCTCAAAGTCATAAGGGATACCGTTGAAGTCCTTGCCCAGGGCGAGGTGCTTGAGGATCCTGCGATTCTTCTCGTAGATCTTGCGAA
>CDEZ01022476.1:0-13994 GCA_000826365.1 Acanthamoeba royreba | reverse complement strand
GGCGTGGATCAGGGCGCAGAAGCCGAGACCGTCATACCACGACTCGCCGAAGTCCTTGATGTCGACGCCCTTGTGGTCCTTGGTCTTCTCCACGCACCAGTCGAGCAGCTTCTTCTTGGCCGCACGGTTCCCTAATCAGATCGTACACACAGCACAAGTAAGATAACCTGAGCTCACGTGTTGCCTTGAGGAAGAAATGCTAAGTGTTGTTCTTTTGTTCGGAGTTAAATTTGGAAGTCGGAAATATCCGGTCATCACCGCATTGACGTCGCTCTAAGTCAACCGCTGGGACTCCCGACCGTTGTGCGGGCCAAGAGAAGGAAGAACGAAAACGGGCAAAGAGAGAAGAGGAGAGACGCACTCTGGGCAGCGGACATCTCCTTGTCGTCGTCACCCTCACCACGGCGCTCGACCTTGAAGGTGAGAATGATGCGCCAGATCATACCGAGAATGATGCGCATGTTACCCTGCTGAATATCTGTTTGACGAACAAAAAAACGAGGACCGTCAGATTCCACTCAGATGAGATGAAGGATCACTGGGTGACGAAGAGGACGATGAACAGAAAATGATGAAGGTCAGGTAGAAAGTACCAGTGGAGGACACGCTGAGCTTGCCAACGTGCTTGGTGATGAAGTTAATGGCGATGGTGCTGTTCTCGATGCGGTGCATGTCGAGGGAGATCTTGGTGTTGTACTTCTCAGGGCACTTCTCGCCGCTGAGGACCTCCATCAAGTTGATGAGGACCAAGCCATCCTTGAGATCGTCCTTGAGCTCGCCCTCGACTTTGATGTTGCGCACGCGCAGCTGTGCGTTGATCCAGGCCTTGAAAGTCTGCATATATAGGAAGATGGAGTGAGCGATTAAGTTTTCTATTGAGGCTTCGATCTTTCCCAGCAGCAGAGAACGAAGACGACAAAGAACGAAAAGCGACAACAAAAGAAAGATCGAAAGCGAAAAGATAGACAAAGGAGGTAAGAACCTTCTCGTGAAGCCTTTCAATCTCGGCCTGCTTCTCCTTTCGGTTCTTGGTGGCGACGGACTCGTTGCCGCTGAAGCTCATCTTGAGTGAGTTTGTGTGTGTTCTTTGTACTGAAGAAAAAGAAGAAAAATAAAGACAAGAGCGAAGTCGATGTAGTGCACGGAGCAGCGGAGCCAAAATGAAGGGAAACCGACGTGTGGTTGCTCTTCTCTCCGGGCCAAAGACAACAGTTGGTCTCTTTAGGACAACCAATCATAATTCAAAAAAGTCGGATTGAATTCACGCTATCTGCCACCTCGCAGCTACAATCAAAGAAGAGAGATAAAGGTAAAATGTTCTAATAATATGTGCAAACTACATCCAATCCGTACAAAACGTTTGTACAGGGTTTTTTTTCTTTGTGATGAACACAGGTGTTGATGTCCCAAGCAGACCAATTTTGCTCTCTTGCCTTTCTTTCTAATCGTCTGAAATCTGTTTCGAAACTGTTTTGCGAGATTAACAATTTCATACAGGCTCGAAAAGACCATTTACCAGAGATTACCAATTTCTGAAATTGGTTAAGAATTTTCAAATTGATTTCAAATTTGCCCAAACTAAAACTGAAGAAGAGAAGATGGACACAGCCGCTGCCTTTGAATTCGAAGTGGCGGACATCACCCGAGGGCAGCGCGAGCAGTCGGCCTCCCCTCCATCAGGGAGCAGCGACAACCTCAGCAGCAGTGGGGGTGGCGGTGGTGGTGGTCGATCGGGCAGCATCGGTGGTGCTGATGAGCCACCGCCCTTGGCTGTGAAATTCATTGATGACGAGCAGGAGGCACGTGCCGTGACGGACCTCACCACGGGTCTTCTCGACAACTTACATGGTCCCCTGCAGCGCCTCGAAGACCATCTTCTTGAATTGCAGTGCGCAACTCCTCTAATTCTAATTTGTTTTTATTTATTTATTGGTCATAACCCTTTACAATTGTTTTACTATTATTATTTCATTTTCCTTTTTATTTATCATATTTTATTCCTTTAAAAAAGCTCACTTAAGCGAAGTTAAACCGAATTATTTTTTATTTAAAATAATAATTTTAATTAAAGAAAGGAAAAGTAAAAATGTATTTCTTAAATTTGGGAAAAAGAACACTTATTATTTAAATTAGAACAAAAATTCTAATGCTGTTGTGTATGGGGTAATGTCAGTCGCAATCAGCAGATCATCATCACAGGACTCATGCACGAGAATGACAAGCTGGCAAACCTGCCGTACTGGCACGAGATCGCTGATGTGGTACGTACAAGGACCTATTCTACCTCTGTCACTGCGATCCATCCGGACAAACAGTGCACAGTCTGTTTGGTGGTTTGTGGCTGATGGAACAGATGCTCAATGTCCATTCAACATTCGACAAAAGCTCATGTTTGGATCGCTGATGACTCACGCACTGTGTGTGCATGTGGTGTTGTGTGTTGGCTCTCGCTCATCTTTGGTACCATAACAGATGACGAAGGCGCCAACGTATCACCAAAGGCTGCACAACATGCGGACACAGATGACCGACATGACGGCCCGCGTGCAGCGACTGAAGACGCGATCGGCCAAGCTCAGGCAACGCAAGATCGCGGTCGAGGAGAAGGAGCGTCAGCTGACGGCTCAGCCTGCTGCTTCGCTCCTCATGCGGAGAGCCGGAAGTGAGAGCAACCCGGCCGGCAGCCCGGCTACTGTTAAGGGCAAGGACCGTGTCTGAGTCCAGCATTTTCCACTCGCTTCCTAGCTCGCCGTACCCGCCTTGTTGCGACTTATTTAATATCATAGCTGTGTACAAACTATGTCTCTCGTTGCTCTGTGCGAACTTGCTTGGTGGTTAACTGGTTAATAGGAGTTATAGGTATGATACATTTATGTCACTCGATCTCTGCACCATTATTGTGCTTTGCCGCTAAGTCACGACGAGGAAGAAGAGCGCCCTTTGTAGAGCTCTATGCAGGCCTTCCATAAGCTTGTTGTTTCTTCGGTCCACGTTTCGAGTGCCAGCGAAGCTTCCATGTATCTGATTCCTCCTAGTGCTTCTGCTGCCGTCTCACCCTCAGCCGTCTGCACATGATCTGGTGTGGTAAAAGAACGAAACAGCATCATGACATCATCAGACGAACTGCTCTTGAGGAAAATGAACAGAGGTCAGCTTACCTGTCTTGTCCGCTCGTAAGTCTCGTTTGTTACCCACCAGCATCAGCGGTGCTGTCTTGTTCCAGCTCCGAACAAGCGGATACCACTGTGATGAATGCACAACACGATGTATCGTCAACGAATCACTCAAGCACAACACGTGTGAATGCTGGCTATCACTGATGAGCACCTTGTTCTTGAGCTTCTCCATGGTCAACTTGTTAGTGATGTCAAAGAGCAAGATGACGATATCGCACTTCCGCATCTCTTCCTCCAGCCGCTTGTCGTAGTTGTCGCCACCGTTGTGCAGCACCTTCAGCCGTATGCGCTCTCCTGCCAGCAACACGTCTCCTTCTAAAAAGCCGAACGTCTCTGCACAGGTCACGAAATATAGATGTTCAAAATAAATTATTTCGAAAAAACGAAACGTTTCAAAATTAGTTTTTATTTGTTTTTATGATAAATAAAAAAAATATAAAAATAACATGTGCGTACCTGCGCTATTGCCACGGAAGAGGCCGAGGCTGACGTCGTCCCACTCATCTTCGGTTTCGCCAAAGGTGGCGGCCTGGGTGAGGGCGTCGGTCATGGTGTCCTTCCCCGTACTGTCCTCTCCAATGACCCTTTTTTTCCAAATCATATAAATCAGTACAAGGATATGACATCGGATTGTTAGTTACGCATCGATGGACATCCATAGAAAATGAGATGTGGGTGTTTACCCAATGCGCAGTTCTGGCTTGGCCGTGCGCGGTGAGCACGCCATCTCTTCTCGAGCGACACCAGCGCACTGCGAAGTTCGTAACGGCTAAATTAATTCAAAAGGAAATTTATTTTCCTTTGTTTTTTTCCAATTTTCAGACTTAAAAACACGAAAACCTGGCCAGAAAGTGGCGGTAGCTTTCTCTGGGTTGATCAGCTGCCGACGAGCACGAGTTGCTGATAGGCATCCTCGAACTCGTTCCAGTACTTAAGGTCTCTGGGGGTCACCTCAATACCATGGTACTTCTTCCAGACGACAGCGTAGTGTGTTGGCGGCACTCCTGATCAGATGGAAAATGTCGTCACAAGACAGTGGACTGGGGATGTAGTCGCAAGGCTGAGCATACCTTTCAATTCAACAGATTCTACATGCGTCTCTTCTGCACACATAAATATAGCAAGGTCAACAACACCACTTATTTGATGCACGATGATGTACCTTGTTTAAATGAGAGGATCTCCTTGGCGAACATGCGGCCGTTGAGGTGCTTGAAGCCCTCAGTTGGATTGGGAAGGTTTCGTAGGCGGAAGCCTGCGCTCATGAGAATCAGGACATGAGATCATGGAAGCTTGAATGTACAATCAAAAGCAAAAGAAACGTACACTGTACTCGAAGAATGTTTGGAAGTGACTTGAGGAGTGGGTCCTCATTTCCTTCCTTCTGCTTCTCAATCTCTGCTCGAATAAGAGCACTCACGGCGGACTCGATATGCTTTAACTCCTCAACTGTGTTCAGCTCCACAAGCAGCTCATCAGTGTTGAGGTAGCACTTGTAGTTTGGATGCTCGGCCTCTGGTTTTTCTTTTCTCTCATCTTCAGCAGTGTTTGTCGGAGAACGTAGCACGTTTGCCTGTAGGTATTGGTGGAGATTGTACATTCTCTTCTTATTGATCAATGTCACCTTTTCAGGACATGTATCATGAAAGGTGACCTGTCAAAGGTGGGCGAGGTAAGGATCATTCACTATAGCAAAGATGAAGTAGGCTATTACCGATCGAAACTCTTTGGTAGCAAGGAGATATGGACTGGTTACTTTGAAGTGGCCTGTCAGTAAATCTTCCCACTTTGTATGGCCCTAGAAGGTCGAGAAAATGAGTTTGAAGCACCGCAAGGTGTAGGAGCGTACAAGAACAAGCCCCTGGTCATAGTAGCGCAGAGCGTTGAAGTTGGCGCTTCTGATATCAAGGGAGAGATAGTACTTGCCATCATTCTGAGGCTCGTAGATAGTAGAGTGCAAACCCTACGTTTCACAAGTTAATGGGTCATGTGTATCGTCCTGTACCTCGCACTTCAAGTTGTACTTTGGCTGGATGAAGCTTGCTAATTGAGCTGTCCTGTTCGAACTTTTGGTAAGCAGGTGAGGAGGTAAGGGCTTTCACGATTCTCTCCTGTAAGGGCAAGCAGTCAGTTAATGAAAGCACGAGCAAAGGCTAGGGATCTACCTTTGTTTGGAAGTAAAAGTTGTAAAAGGCTGCTTCGCCGCCAATGTTCTTGATCTCCTCTAGCATGATCTGTAGCTTGGCATGCGTGTTCATCTCCTGGAAGTGTGGTGGTCAGAATCAGTCTTCACAGTCATTCGGATACATACATTGTCATAGAGATCCATGAAGTATCGAAAGTCATCAGGTTCAAAGCACTGCATTAATAAAGTAAGTAGAAGACATAGGAGTGTCAAGGTGGCTCATGAGTCCAAGGTGCACCTTGATCGGGATCTCAAAATCCTTGGTAAAGCGGCGCTTCATTGAGATACTGAGAGTTTCCAGCGTACGCTCCCTTACATCAGGCTGCTTACTGATCTGTTGTGGTGCGCATGTAAGGATCATGAGATGGATTCCTATCATCATGCACGATTCGGTGATGATGCACACCTGAATGTAGCGCGACTTGCCAATGCCGATGCTCTCATGGGAGAGGTTGTACTCCTCGGCCAGACGATGCACCACCTTGCGCTCATGTGACGG
This sequence comes from Acanthamoeba royreba, assembly GCA_000826365.1. Classification (NCBI taxonomy): domain Eukaryota; phylum Discosea; order Longamoebia; family Acanthamoebidae; genus Acanthamoeba; species Acanthamoeba royreba. The sequence goes on along the minus strand of CDEZ01022476.1, from coordinate 8,134 downwards.
CAGCGAGGCCGGGAAAGCCAGCGGCTCCGGTCGACTTTCGTCCACAGCGAATGCCGCGATCTGGGCCTCAAGCTCTCGCATCCGCTCATCTGGAACCACCCTGCACACAATGTTTTGCAACAATAGGTCAGTGACAAGTTTTAACTCCTGTGTGCAGCGATAATATATTTGTATTTTTATTTCCTTTTTGTGATTAATTTCGAATTATTTTTGGAAAATTTGAAATTTTACCGGAAGGCAGCTTTGGTTTGCTGCCATGGTCGGTCCTGCGCGCCAACTGCGGTGCCGGAGGGCTTCTTCTTCTGCCTATCTGTAGCCTTGGCCTTGGTCTGCTTTGGTTTCTCTGCACCACCCGAGTGCGAGGGATGCGACCTCACCTCGTCGGCCTGCTTCTCCTCCTTGTGCTCCACTTCCATCTTATCAAGTTCTTTTTATTTACTTTTTGTTTGTGTATTTGGTGCATTCATGGCTCTTCCTGATCACGAAATGGATTCAGAGAATTTTCTCATTTTTGCAAAGACTTTCGTAATTTCCAAATCGTTCTCGAAAAACCAAGAGACGCCTTCTGTGCAGCTTCATGTTCTCCACGGCTATGCGATTGGGCACATGATACACAGGACATGACATTGATATACCCTGAATGAGGTATCGAATGTGTACGTGTGGCAGGTTGAGTACGTGGCAGGTTGTCTTCGAGAAGTCAAGCCCATAACACATAAAAATCGGATCTGGCGGAGATCACTCATCCCGTGCGGGATCGTCAACATCATCGTCAATGTGGCCGAGTATCACTGTACTTCGCTCTCTCCGTTGTCTGAGGACGAGAGGCTCAGACACGTGCTCAATCAGGAGACGGAAGAAGAGTCGGTTGTCTGACGTGTAGGAATGCAGATGGTTAGCAACGTTCACTCCTCATCTTCATACAGAAGGGGAGCTGCAATGACGCACTGAGTATCTCACGATGTTCGACTCCTTCCAGCTCTTCTATTTGCAGGTTGAGCTTGTCTTTCCATTCTGTGCAGTAGTTCAGAGACACATACGGCACCGTACCGTCTCCTACACATTCATCCACATTAGTGCAAGTCAGAGGAAGTGTTTGTTGAGGCATGCGTACCTGATCGATGGCCGTGCAGACCCGTTGCATTGCGCAAGGCAGTCTGTCTAGTCTCTTTCGTTTCGTAACCGATTCCCTAATGCAGGCTGATGTAAGATGGAAACAAGTGGTGGAGGCACGACAATCCTCTGTACCTCTCTGAGGGCGTATGGGCCTTTCTCTGGCAGGTGACCTATCGCTGGTGTAACGTTTCTATTGAACACCAGCTCTCCCTTCTTGCTATGTTGATAGAAGTAAAACATCTCCGTTTCCAAGTTCACTCCTGCCACAAACCATTCTCTCATTAGACTCATACTTCATTTAGTTGAATGGAGCGAGTGTACCATAGATAGCCAACATACGCTTGATGGGAGGCGCATCGAGCATGCGCTGCCAAACATCGTTCTTATTATAGTACTTCTCCAGGTTATCCGTTTGCGCCTAAGTGAATATGAAGAGAATTCTTAGGTCCAATTTTCATCTGTCGAGGAGAGCACTGCGTATTCGTACCGAGGCACCAGCAAGGTTTAATGCATCTGTGATGCTAAGAGGCGTGTTGCTCTGGTCGTCACCTTGTAGATAGACGAACTCCCGAGGCTCATCAAAGTACCGCGATATTCCCATAGGCATGATCAGGCCAGTGCTCCCTGAAAAAAAAATTGATCAGAGGCGATGAATCCGCACATGAAAAGGTGATGACTACCCATAGACCGAATGAATGCAATGCCCTCTTCCTTACGCAGCAAAGCTTCCATTCCCATCCGCTCTCCTGTTATCTGCATTGAAAAGAGTGAGTGTTGGCCATACAGAAGAGCGCGTCGTAAAAAGTACCAGGCTCCTGACAATCTTCGGTGCTCCCAGGAATGGTGCGCCCACCGCAACATAGGAATGAACATGCTTATCGATCCAGGCTTGGCCTTGTTCACCCTCAGTTTCTACAATCATGTGGAGGAAGTACTGCAACACTCTGAAATGTTGTTAGACATAAGTTGTTGCATGGAAGCATGACCACAGTCAGGATATATACCGGTTTCCCATAGAGTGAGCAACGATGACTACAGGAGATTGACATCGTTCAGATGTCTTTTCGATGGCGTCCCTCAGCTGGGAGAAGTAGCCATCACGCTCTTGAAGCATGTGTGGCGGCAGTCGCCAGTCGTACTGTACAGCTCTGAGTGAATGATTGCAAGCAGTCAAGGTATTAAAGTTACGACGTACCGGAACGGCAACAAGGTCGGAGTCTGTGTATCCAAACTCATGTAGATTCTCTATAAGTGGGCCCATAACCTGATGTGTGAACCAAATGTCTTAGCGAACTCAACCTCATCTACTACATGCTGAGGCATACGTAGGAAAGATTGTTGGTAAGCGCTCCAGGTGTGAGGTAGGCACACCCATCTTTCCCAGGTACTGGCCGCACTCGGATTCCTGGTGGATCGCTGCACCCGTCAGGTTGTAGACACACATGCCGCACCCATTCGTTCTATATGGTGGGCGTTCAAGATGATCTGGTTAATGTTGGCACGACCATTCTACTTGCTAGCAAAATCAGCAGTACTCGAAACTGGGCATCTGCAACGCCTTCGTTATTCGTGTCTGTTTCTGTACGCTTGCTGATGAAGAATGCATCCATGTTAGTAGGGTACTAATTGAACATGAGACACAATATTACGTACTTGGGCTTTGGCGAAGAGAATAGCGCCTTGAACTTCTGGGAACCGATCTTAGATAGTGAGAGCCAGACCCACTCACCTTGCCACTCGGGATTGCCCTCTTCTACTATCAAGCTCGATGAGGCCAGTCCTGCGTAATGGAGGTTAAGAATCCCTCAATGATGTCGAACAAACAAGATAAATTACCAGGTATGAGAATGATTGGGTACTTGGGAACTAAACCCTCTTTTGCCATGCTCTTGCCCATTCGGGTGGGCAGAAGCTTCTCCGCTCGAGGAGAGCAAACGGTGAACCATTGATCGTGCCACACATGTGGTTGCCAATCACTCAACACCAATGTGCAATCTCCTATTACTTTATCACTACCTGCACATTGCATGCAGGTGAGAAGAGGCGCAATTTCATCAACATAGTGATAGAGCTTTACCTAAAAGATGCCTGGACCAAAGGGTGAACTTGACGCAGTCAGGCACATCAGAGGCCGACGATGAAGCTGACGGATAGAGGAAGAAGTAGAAATGTTTGTGAAACTTTGGCTCTTTTGAGGATACACTCACTACGGTTCTTGCCTCCTGCGAAAGAACGAAGGATTAATATGTTCGATGCATCTGGAGAACTGAGATGCATCTTACCGTGATTCCAAGCTCGATCTCGGGAATGTCTCGTTTCTTGCTTGGATCATTCTCTTTGTCTGACGGCACCGGGGCGATGATGTCTTCACTTCCACGTTGCAGATTCAGGACAACATAACAGTTGGCCTTGGAAATAAGGTCGCTACATTCCACAACTGTGTACAGTATGCTTGTGATGTGTACAACCTAGCAGCGGCGTAGAGTTAATGCGTACCTTCCACTTGAAGATAGCCCTCCCAATGGCCGTGAGGAGGATAATACAGGAATCGAACATGCATTTGACCGGTGGAATAGAGCTTCTCGCGCTTGATCCTATGCTCCGTACGTTCCTTTAATTGCTGCTGCTTAACCCGCTTACTGAGCTCACTTTCCTCGACTGCTTCTACCTCGATACCTTCTTTCCTGTTCGTCTTGAGTCGTCTCTTAAGTGAGTGTATCACCACTTCAAATCAGCAGAATGTTGCACCTTGAATTCCACCCTGAGCTTGATGGCTCCCGTGACAGTAACACCTTTCATCCCTTCCATAGGGTGCAGTGGAAACCAGTGCTCGATGGACACATTGCGCGGAAGCGTGTGTCGTTCTAGGCAGATACGGCCCTGAGGATGAGGGAGCGTAAGAAAGGAAGTAACATAAGATTCTAGGACAGGCCGCAAACCAAGAAAGTATTGGAGAAGATCAAGTTCCGATGCCAGAGACTCAATGTTACGCCTGCGCATGTGTCTGGCAGCTCACTGATTAAACGCCCAATTAGCTCAACGCAGTGCTTTCCTGAACGAAGGATAAGGCATACAAGCAACATTCCTGATCGTCCCACTGAGGATCAAAGCTGGGCCCATTGCATGCTGCTAGAGTGCTCGCTATACGTCCGATCTTCTTGAATTCCGTATCATACATGGTCAGCCGACAGAACGCATGGGGAATTCCTGTAGCTCCTATAAAATTAGACATCCATCTACGAAGCACCTTACTCATTGATGGGTATACAACTCTTGGTGATGGCAAGACTCATTGCCTCTAGTACGGAGATACGCAACACAATGGGTGGTTCGAATCGCTGTGGCACAGTCGTTAGAATAATCCCAAATACCAAGCAGACGGAGGAAAGACGCACAGTATCACATACGAAATTCAGCAGAGGGGCATCAGTAGAGAGAATGGGATGGCCGCTGAGGAAGTTGATATAAGCCCTCAAATCTCGCTTGCGTTTCTGTCCATCATGATCCAAGTTAAGGAGTTGTATCCTGTGGGGGAAGAAGGGAAACTTCGTCCGAGGATAAGCTTTCTCCAGCTACCCCATCGGAGGAAAGAATGTCATCAGCGATTGATGAAGGTCCCGCACAGCAAGATGAGCACTCACTTGACAGTGAAGAGCGTAGAGCTCATGGTAACGCTTGAGCACGCGATACTTTGTCTCACTAGGTTGCTCCTCGTCTGCCTCCTTGTCCTGTATATTCACGTCCAGCTCGTACATCTGCAGATCCCCCACATCGCCATCAGACGGCATCTCGCGGAATGCGCCGCTACGAAACTCTTAACCCTCCGTACCGTGAACGTCTCATCGATTGTGCTGGTGATGTAGCTCCGATCAAGGCGCATAGAACTGACGACTGTCCTCTTCAGCGCTGTCCCTAGAAGGATGCTGGTTTCTACCCGATCGGCCTTATTCTGCGCATCCTGCGCATCCTGCCCATCCTGCCAGTGGTCGGGACCGCATGCTTCCTTGGCCTTTGGGAGCTCCTCTTCTGTATCTGTTCTACATCAGCACTGAGTTCTCTCATTTTCATTTAAATTGATTTTAAATCAAAAACGAATATTTCGATTTATGGTAAGAAAGAAGATAACTTTTATTTTGGAGTCAAGGCACCTGAGGTACTGCCGTCAAGTTCCATCCGTTCTGACCACACGGCTGGGCGAAGAGTGCGGCTGGTTGATGGCTGTAAATTGCTGATCCCGCGGCCCACGGACTCTCGCGATTGGGAGACGAAACTTCTCGGTAGAGAAATGAAGTGCACCGGAGTGATACTTCGTTCTTCGTATCTTAGAACGAAAGGGTGAGTATGAGCAGCAGGTGAGAAGAGGGGAAAACCACGACCGAGCAAGAACGGCATCTGGTGTACAAATAGGCAGTTGGATTGAAACAAACAAAAAAGTAAAGGGTACACGGCTAGAGCTCGTTGTGGGTTCCCGCTCCTCGACGCGCGTGTCCGAGTGGACCAGAAAAGTCCTGCAGTGATGGCGACATGGTACGGTTAGTTAGATATCAGACCGTGGTAGGAACAGGCGGATACGTACAATCGCTCGAATAGTGCTGTCCTCGCAAGCGGCGTACTGCAAGAGAAAGTGTTGGTCAGCATAAGCCTAGCGTAAATCACGAGCAAAACAGTGCTGCTTACCAAGATGGTGTCGTAGACAAGGAGGCTATGCACGCAGCTGCTGCTAATTGTATACAGGTCATTGTAGCACTCGTTACTCTCTCGATCCCAGACCTTTATCTTGCCATCCATTGAGCCCTGCAGAAGCGGAACACAATGAGGACGACTTAAACTTGGGGCGATGATCAATGAGGCTACGTACAGAGAAAAGAGTTGATTCTTCGAGGGCCAGACCGTATACCCAGGATGTGTGTCCGGTGAGACGGCTCCTTAACTTGCCTTTTCGAAGATCAAATACGGATATATGATAGTCCTCTCTGTCCGCACGGAAACGGGTAAGCTGCTTGTTGAGCACGAGGGGGTTTCATGCGCACCGTCCTCCATACACCACTTGCTGAACTGGATCGTAGCATATGCCACAGTACTTGTCGCCTCCACTGTCCTTCAGTACCATCACACAATCTTTCTCTCGCAGACTCCATACCCGAACTGCAATATCTCGTTTGTAAGAACGCCATGGAATCACTGACAGCATGGGAAGCGTACTCGTTCTGTCCCATGAACCTGTCACAAGGCGATCCTCGTTAAAGCTCAGACCAGTTACAGCACCATCGTGTCCTCTAATGATTTCGAGATTACGTCCGGATTCAAGATCCCTACAGATCACTTGGATGAGATAGGAAAAAGCGGTGTCTTTCGTCCGTCAGTGGCGTACCATGTCTTGATACTGTTGTCATTAGATCCACTCACAACGAGGCCTCGAGATTTGTTGATTTGGCAGCAACGGATATAACCTATCTCGCCCTGTCGTGACAAAGTAGCCAGCCGAGAGTAGGTGTCCAAGTTCCATACTGAAATCCAAACATGTTGAATGTACATTCAAAGTGATCATTGAATACAACAAGTGTACCTTGAAGAGTGGTATCCCAGGAGCCCGTTACTGCAAGATTCTCATCAATGCTGAGACAGGATACTGAGAAGACATGGATGAGTCCCCATCAAATGCTCATTTCGTGATGGCTGCAAAGTACATGTGTGCTTGTGGGCGGATAAGCATCTCAAGAGGTTCCCCGTAGTAAGATCAACGGCCAACAATTTGCCTGAGCGAAAGTTAATTAGATAAACCGTAACGAGCATAAGAACGAAGATGATTACCTCGCATAGTGCCCCCTACAAGGATTTGCTTCTCGGCATACACTCCCTGTAGGCATTTCACGAATACATGAGCAATGCTGTAGACACTGTGCAATGTACGAGATGACGAACCAAGCAACCAACTCCACCTAAATTGCCCTTGATCTCTTCCATGTCTTGCACTAAGGGATCTGCACCGAGTGGATAGTTTTTCTGCAGAGTGTTCTATTAGTGAGGTCCGGCAGAATATCATGACTGGAGGAATCACCTCTGCGTGCTTCCGAGAGAAGTGCAGACGATCATAAGCGGTTACGGTGGGTGTATTCCCATAGTCTGTCTTTAAGCGGCTCAAGTATAACCACTTCCATCCTGCCTTGGCGATGGCTTGAGCCGATGGTTGCCGGGTGCTCAGCGAAAAGTACAATCGCTTCCAGAGCTCCTTCTCTTCGGCCAACCGGTGATAGTACTACAATCATCAAGTACAGCACGAGGCAGGATTCAGTTAGAGCGAGCAAGCATCAAACAACCATCAGTATATATTCAGCATGGAAGCCGAACTGTACCTTGCTCGCCTGAGCGAGATGACACAGGTCACGAGCAGACAGGAACGACATCACCAGGAGAGTCACTTCCTCAGGCAACGAGTCCAGCAGACCTGTACCCCTGGTCCCCAGCTCTGCCCCTACCTCCTCTTCCAGCTCCATGGAGTCCTGCAGCGTGCCTGATGAACCTTCGCGGGTTCCTAAATACATAAAACCACATATTAGTTTTTTAATACATTTCTATGATTTGTTTTGTGGCGGATTTATAAAAGTGTAATTGAATAAAAATACCAATATAAAGAAAAAATTCTTGGTCTATTGGAAAATAGATATAAACGGATTGATTTTATATTGAATCAATGTCGCAATTTGTCATCTTTTAAGAAGTACAGAGATGAGATTTCACCTGTATCTGGAGGCAGCCCACCAGCTTCCTGGTGAGTTTCTTTTTTGCCCGAAGAAGATCCACCTGTGATGAGTTGCCGCAGGAAGGGCAGCATTGAGCACAGCAACACTTGTTCTGCTAAATTGAAATTTCCTTTTGATTTTCTCTTTTTCTTCCACGAAGAAATTAATTTGGAATTGAAAGAATTTATGAAGAAAAAGCACACAACAAACCTCAGGCGAAGGTCTTCCTGTGGATGGCGGCCTTGCCGTCCTCCTCCCACTCTTCGCTCGAGACCCAT
>CDEZ01022474.1:0-10010 GCA_000826365.1 Acanthamoeba royreba | reverse complement strand
ATGGATTGCGTCGATGGCATGTGTGGTCATATAGTGTGTACTTCCAGGCAACAGAGTAGAATGAAATCTGCATACGTCAATGAGCAAAATTGTTCGTATCGAGCCAGAGGTGCTTACCCTTTCGGTACTGATGTTGAAGTGGATGATGCAATGCCTCCTCGCCCCGTGGCAGCAGATGGTGTTAACGCAGCAGCGATATCCACGCATATGCCATCTCGCGTGGCCTTTGGTTGGAAAGCGAATAGCAGTTTCGACTTGCTAACACCCCTACATTGAAGATAATTAGATGCAAATTGCACCGCACATTCACATCCTCCTGGGTACGTACTTTTCCTCATCAAACTTTAGTTCTCGGCCAATTACGTAATTTGGCCCGAGATTAAAGATATTGCTGATGTCCTGTAGAGAATGTATCCTTCAGATGTGCTGCGATGTTTAGATGAGGCATGCTTGCTTACCTCGTCTTTAAGTGGATCCTTAAAGAAGTAGACGAGTCCCATTTGACCGTAGAAGCAGGAGGCCCTTGGCAGGTTGAGGAAGGGTGTGCGGATCTTCATGTTGGTACCAATCCAAGCGTACGCTCGTCCTTCGATAGTGGGGTACTTGCATACTGCATTATTCACCTGGAGAACTTTGCGTCAGGAGAAGAGCAAATGAAATGTTCAAGTTCTTTGCATACCAACTTGCCGTTGATGAACAACTGCACCTCGCTAGATGACCACCTGTGTTGTACGTGGCGCACGGTAATGAAGTACCAGGTCTGCATACGGAGCCATTAACATAAAAACTTCAAGAATACTACCCGTACACAGGCCATACCTTGTCTCGGAAAGAATGATTAAATGGTAGAGGCATGCTTGATGTCTGACCTGCATGATGGGTAGCCATGAATAGATCGTTTGCTACGAAATATACTTCGAAGCCACTTCCATTGTCAGAAAGCACACTGCAGAAGCAGTGAAAGTAAGCGCAACTGATGAATCCATCATGATGATTAAAGTCATGAATACCTAAGCAACCGTGGCTCATAGGAGTGATCTGATGTTCGCTTGGGATCATGAAAGTCCTCAGCTCTGAACCAGCAACAATAGGTGTAGCCGTTCGATGGCCAATTCTCTAATGGAGGCACTTTGATGCCCTAGTGCGAAGAGCATGCTCAGCTCAAAGTTCATGAAAGATCAGGCATACGAACCGATTGCTGCCCATCAAAATGGAAGAAGTCATTCGGACCTTGTCGATGTGTCATATCCTTCAGTGTCTTCAGGTAGTGTATGCTCCTTGATGACTGTACCGACGGCATCAGGTGATGATTTCAGAGTTTGATCAAGAAGCAAAGATAGCGCACCACTCCCCGGTCGATCTCTCGTTTAAGTGTTATCAACAACTGCTTGATGTCTCTCACGCATACGCTATAACTTCCGAGTGTGTGTATCAATCGCAAAGCATTGACTGTAAAAAGGCTGCATTAATGCCCAATGTGGAATCCTCAATCCACTCAGACTGGTGTGTACCGAGAAATTGTTGATTCGTTACCAGAGGTAAGGTAGCAAGGAGGGAACAGGAAAGACGCCATCGCTGGCCCAGTGATTCTTGTGTGGCCACACACAGCGCCATGTTATGAACTGACTTTGTAGCCAGCTTTTCGAGCAATGTGAGTCCATCCATATAGACATTGTTTAGTTTGTCCCTCTGCTCTTGCGTCTGGCTACGATCGCGCCGTTCGTGCTCGGGGAAATGACACACTGCAGCCAGCAGAACAGGCAGAGAGGCTGGCCGCTTGATCGTCACTGTTCGCTCCGTAAGCGCCGCTCCTACCTCCCGGTTGGGTGCTCCTGCAAGCAACTGCACACACACCAAAGACGCACCATTAGCTAAATTCTGAAGAATAATTGTAACAATTTCACATTTTATATTTATTTAATTACATGGAAAAGATTAACCAAATATAAGTAAAATAAATGGCCAAGTCATATAAATATCAAAAAAATGTAGTGTTGTGTGGTACCGCAGCAAAGAGAAGATTGAGGACATTTGGGGTGAGGGATCCGCCTTCTTCAAGACTCAGCAAGTAATCAGCAACAGGATGTGACCAAGCCACAGAGCCGGGAGAGGTGGGCGCCGCGACGACATCCGTGCCACGCGGGGAGGGCTGTCGCGAACTGGCCCCTGTCGTCGCTGGCTGTGCTGGTGCTGCTCCCTGTTTCATTTTTTGATTTCTTTGCGCCACCAAATTGGCGCCGCCAAGATCAATGTGTTGCCCTCCCTCTATGGTGATCCCGGGCGGCAGATCACAGCGGGGATGGCCCAGGGTATGTATGGGCCACGTGGCAATGGGTCCCGCAGCCTTGGCCAGCTCCCCACAGAATAGATAGAAATAAATAAAAGCTTGCGGGCAGCTTCTGCCTCTTTTTCCTTTAGCGTTTTCTTTTTATTTCTTTGTCAAATTTTTGAGATACCAATGCAAAATTTCAAGAATTGACGAGATCTAGATTTTCTTGTTCTGCTTCAAAAAATGGGCTCAGATAATTTACACTCAGAGGGAGATCAGCTTAGTAGTGATCATAGCGGTCGTAACGCCGATCTTCCTCTTCTTCGTAGGAATGGTTCCTGCGAGAGGGATTGCGAACTTGCTCGGTGTAGTGGTGTCTGTTGTGGTATCGCTTCATCGATGAGTTCCACACACTCTGCCGTAACCACTGGGTCAGCTGGCGCGGCGTTGGTAGAGGCGTCTCCATCCGCAGGAAGAAATCGACCCAGTTGTCTGTCCGTTTGCGAATGTCAGTTACGAAGAGATCAAGTTGCGGATGTGGAATTTGACGTACCAACTTTTTGGAGCTCCTTCGTGCACTTCTGCAACTGCAGCTTCATCCGTGGTGAAGGGCGACCGTAGCTGGCATCAAGTACCTTACGCACTGCGGCAACACTTCGTCCTGTTCATAACAATCAGTAACCCACATGCTACTATTGATGTGGGTTTAGGGTACCCTTCGGCTTGGCAATGTTGTTGAGGAAGTACACGTGGAAGAGAATCAAGCGCAGAGACACCTGATTTGCTTCGAACGTCTTTAGCAGGCGATACTTGTCGACGTCCAGGTGCTGGCCACTTCGCAAGTTGCCCAGAGCGGGATACTTCTCAAGCACCCACTTCTGGTTGCGATCAAAGACCTCCGACATGAAGGGTTCGGCAATGTCAGACCAGCTGTATCTGTCCGTGACGGCAAGCAGCGGAATGAACTCGCCCAGCGAGGGCACAGCCTTCTTGATACGGTTCTCGGGGTCTCTGATGAAGGCGCCTATCCTCCTGTTGATCCAATCAAGGAGCTGCGGATATCGCTCAACGAACACCAGAAGCCAGTGAAGGAAACTGAAGTAACCTTCTAACGCCTTCTCTGATGCATGCCTGTGGACACCGCCGAAAGCTTGGTGTAAGCAAGAGCCAATACAGCCTGAAATTCTCTGATCAAAAGGGAGCTTACGTTTCGCCTGACATGAGGGAGACGATCATGGTGTTCATCAGCTTGGTGAACACCTCAATCGCCATGATCGGCTCGAATCGGTAAGCATCACCGGTCATGATGGTGGAGATCATCTGTTCGCAGAGTTTAATCGCCTTTCTTCCATGCTTAGGGCCTAATGAAGTCAGAATTGTGAGCCACATTCTTTAGACCCGAAGCAAAGCCCGGCGATGGTACCAAGATAAAGCGGCAACCAGTGGGTGAAGGGTTCCTTCCATACGCTCCTACGAACGCTCTCGATATAGTAGGATTCGTAGGAGAGCAAGTCCAGTGGAGATGAGATCGATTGGATGTTGTTGTGCGCGGTTCGGGTCACTGCACCAGGGCGAACTGGGTAGAGCTCGAAGTTGATTGGTAAGCCCAGGATGTCCTCCTCATCCGTACGCTTGGAGTGGAAGCAGAGCAACTCGTCCTTTGCCCACACCGGCGAATCGAGCGCCAGACCCGCAAATAAGCCGTTCACTGCACATGATGGATCAGCTCACGATCGCCACAACCCATCTTGACCCTGAAAGTGTGACCACAAGCGTACCTTCGAAGCAGGTAAACAAGTCATCCTTCCCCAAGAAGGAGAAGATATGCAGTTGCATCTCGGGAGGGAGATCGTAGAAGCTAATGTGAGGATCTTTGGCCGCGCCGTTACTGCCGGAAGGCCCTGTGGTCTCCTTTTGCTGCCTCGGCTTGCGTGAAGGCTGTGCCTCCTTACCCTTCCCATTCGCGACCGGTGCAGCTGAAGTCTTATGCAGACCCTTATGCACCGGCAAGGGACCATAGTTGGCCGAGATAACCAACGGCACTGATGGCGGTGGCACATACTTCGGACGCTCGTACAGAGGAGTTCGCACTGGCTCCGCTGGCGCCGGAGCTGGCTTTGCGGCAACAACTGGCTTGGTACTTTGCTTCGATAGCTGGGCCTTGCTCTCCTTCTCCCATTCGGAGGCCGTCGGTAGTCCCTGGTCCTCTTGGTGGAGGAAGAACTGGGCTGATGAAACGTAGTGGCCGCTATTGGATATCGAGATCATGTTGAGCACCAACAGGTTCTTCTCATTGTGGGGATCGACTGCAAGAAGCCGCCATGTCCGGTCTGCAATAGCGCTCCGCTTGACTCGGTGAATGTTGTAGTGCGTGCTCATCTTGACCGCGTATACTCCGTTACGGCTATCGCCAGTGAGCTTGCCCGCGTGATCGTAGACGAACTCAAACTCAATAGTACCAGTCATGGCAGGCATAGGGAACGCCGTTCTCTTGCGAATGAGATCCCCCTCCGTAATCGGAGCGCTTGGTTCGTCCTCGGTGTTGTTCGTGTCAAGCGCTGAATAAACTTCTCTCCACAGATGTGTCTTCAGATCTGAACTGTTCAGCTCGTTGAAGTGCACTTCGAACATGGTATAGCCGCCAGAAGCCTTGAAGAGACTCACGTCGAGAGCCCGGAATCGGCGGACTTCCTCCTCTTCGACCCAGCGAAGCACGAATTCTGTTGAGCGCGCGCCAGAGCCGGCACCGGACTGGCGTGTGGGCATTCGTATGTCCAAGTTTTCCCTGTATCTCGTGAACACGCCCGGGCGGACGTGGATAGGAGCAGCTGGCTGGCTCGTTGTTGTTGGTCGAGCTTTGGGCTGCGTTCCGGTCTGCCACACTTTTATTTCCCTCTCGATGACTTCGGACGCAATGGGCGGCCAGCAGTTCTGCTTGTTGTGACCACAGGTACAGCGAAATCTGGTAATATCCTATGGCATGATCAAGTTCACGTAAGAACACGCATCTACTATTGCTCTTGCTCAGCATTCTCCTCGTACCTTCTCTGCCTGGACCCGAGAGCTCGAGAAATCATATGAAAGGCTGGACAAGAAGTCTGGATAAAGAGTGCAACAATATCAATTAGCCACAGGAAGAGAACAAAAGGACCTTATTGACCCATCAGAAGAGCCTCAGGAGCGTACTCTGAAGTTGGAGGAGAATCGACGTCACCGTGTAACACGTCGACCAGCCGGTCCATCTTTCTGCTCGACTCTCGTCCCATCCCCACTGCATCAAGGTAGTTAAGCGGTCAGGATTCTTAGTCTACCAATCAGAAGAAGAACAAGAATCGGCACGTACAGAGCCTGTCTCAAGCATATCGAGGCAGATATAACTGCCGAACACGTTCGGATGGGAGATGTGGTTCTTCATTTGTACCTGAGGCGGCTGCAGAGGATAAGTGTCCGGGAACTGCAAAGTAATGAAACCGGTCGCTTAGCAAAGCACGGTAAACTGTGAGAACTCGCCAGGAGAGAGAATAAACAAACCTGCATCACGATGTGGTAGACCAGGCCGCAGAAGGCCTTCGACTCTGATGTCGCCAGCAGGTTGCCGTGCCATTCGAAGATGTTGTTCTCCAGAGGAGCGGCGTTGACTGTCTCCAAGGGATTCTTCTGCAGCTCGCGCAGGTCGCGCATCAGCCGCTTGGTGGCAGATGCACGGGCCACCTTGCGCTGATTAGCGGTGAGCTTGTCCTGCGACACGAGTCCTTTGGACGACACAGCGAGCCGTTCGCGATGTGGCTGCACCACGGTGGCGGTGGCGCTGGCGCTGGCGCTGGCGGTTTTGGTGGCAATAGGCTCGGGGCGGTCCACGTAGACCAGCTCCCAAATGCCCGGCCGCACCTGCTTCAGTTCGTAGCCCATGCTTGTTGTGGAGTGTAAGAGAGTAAATAATCCGCAAAGGTCCACGAACCCTCAAATAGTGAACCGGCACGTCGGCAGAAAAACGGGATTGGGTTATTAGGTATGAAATTTCAAGGTTGTAGAAAAATGTAAGATATGTCCTCGAATATTTTGAGAAGATGACCAAGAGGGACTTCACCCAAGCAAGGTGAAGCCCGGGATGATGCAATGTGTGGAAAATAGAAAGGAAATATAATTGGATGATAGAGGAAGAGGCTCGGAATGTACAGCGAGCGGCGAGCGTCGGGGGGATTCATCAGCAAGCGCGCGGGGCAGCGTGACGTAGAGCCACCCACATGATCTGATTCTTACCTGCTGCTTGGTTATGCACAAACGCCAGCGACCTTGATAACGCCTTCAATGTCTCCGTGATGTGTCACTTAGCAAGGGCAAGATTTCTTGGGTTCTGACGTTGATACATTTAACCGGATAGTATCGCTATCTAGGAGCCTATTACCCAATAAAAAGGGAGAGAGTTTAGAGCTGCTCGATTCACGGGATTGTAGAAGAAGTGGATCAGGCCAGAAAGAGAGGCACGTACTTCGGCTCGAGCTGAGTGTTGACAAGGGCCTCCTTGACTAGAACTCTGAATGCCTGTTCAACGTTTATGGCATCTTTAGCACTCCCTGTAAGTGTCGAGTATAGTGAGCTCCCTTGTCAAACATTCCAGAGTGTCGTTGGGCAAAGGGAAGGTGCCTTCAAAGTGTGTAAGGCTGCCATGCGCCTGGCACCACGCGATGGCCATCGCCTCAGGTACTAAGCGCTGCTCGGCCATATCAATCTTATTCCCTGTCCCCGCAATTAGTGCCAGTTGATCATCAGCAATCAAACTCAATCATACCAACTACAACGAAAGGAGGCACATGATCAAGCTTGGGTCCACCGATTTTGTGAAGCAGCTCTTTCCGCCAATTGGTGAGGTTTTCAAAGGACTTGGGATTCGTTACGTCGTACACAAGCACACACCCATCTACTCCTCGATAGAATCCTGCACCCAGAGAGAAAAACCGCTCTTGGCCAGCTGGAGGAGAGACACCACAAACACCATCAGCGTGCAATTCTTGATAGAGTAGTACACAAGGCCTCAACGACACGTGCCTGTATCCCAGATTTGAAGCGTGACAGCCTTCTCATCGACTACGACGTCCTTCATCAGAAAATCGGCACCTGAGATACCAAGCAGACCCACGAACATCAGGCGGCTCCCATCTCCCGGGCCCACTCGATCCTTCACTTCAGAAGTGCATACGATCCCGTACCAATTGTAGCTTTGTACGCATACGCGAACTGCTTGTTCACATACTGCCTGTCATGACAGAACAATACAAGGTGAGTTACCACCCTTATTATCACCGAACCGGAAAGAGCAGGAGGAACGCACTGCATCAGAGAAGTCTTCCCCACTCTGTAACCACACCACCAACACAAGTCAGTCTTTGAATACTATTTAGAGAATTTATTAAATATTCTTTTGAAATACATTTAATAAAGGAATTATTTTCCTCTATTTTTTTCAGTTTGTGAGGAGTGGTCTTTTCAGAAAAAAACAATTAAATAACGAAGAATATTTTCCAGCCAGTGGGAACTGCGGGGTGTACCCTGAATCACCTATGACGATGATCTTTAACACAATCCGAGCAGGATTGGAGCGATCAGAACCTCCCACATCCATGTCGAGCTCTGAATTTTTGGTGTTTGTGTAGCGGCAGGAGAATTTTGAACTAAGAGGTTTTTCATGCAATTTTCTGATTCGTGACTGTTTGCCTAGAAAGGCGAATGAACTTTCATCTTGCAGCTTTCTCTTCATTTGGAACACGGTCTTGGCACATAGCGAAATTTTTGGATTGTTCCACTTATTATGTAACCGTTTTGAAAGACTTTAGAAATTCCGCAAAAAGGCTGGAGAGCATTTCCAGCTGCCGGAAAATCAAATCACAGACAGGCATCACAGACTGAGCATGGTATGTACTTCATGCTTAGGAGATGAAAATCACACTATTGATCACTAGCTCGGTTTCTGGCAAATTCTCATCTCAATCTTTCCCATCTTTTTCATTTAGGGCAAAATCGCGAAAACTACAAAGAAGGCGGCTACCGCCAACACAACGGAGCCGAAGGCCGGATTGGCCGTATCACGACCCTCCGGCGTGATTAAAAAGAAAAAGGCGGAGAAGCGTAAGGAAAAACATGAGAAGCTTGTGCAAAGTACTGTACCTACATCTCCGTTGGTTTTTGATTTAATTAAATATTTACACAATATTTGTAAATACTAATTAAATTAAATTAAATTATTTTTCATGCTTTATTGCTGACAGTGTTTGTGTGCAGAATTGCAGGCTGCCGCGGAGCTCACTAAGAAGAAGGATGAGGAACAAAAGCAGAAAGCGCAGGTGGGGACACTAGGCATGTCGTCCCTGTCCGAGCTACTCGATTCTCTGATGGAGAAGGAGCAGGCCATGCGTACCACCACAAAGAACAAGAAAATAGACAACAAGGCGAAGCAGAAGATGGCGTACGCCAGTGCTCTCTGCAATCTGTTTCGGCTTGTACTCATTGTGCATACTGCAGGGCGACTGAGCTTGAGCAGTTTAAGAATGTCTTGGCTCATCCTGCCTTCCAGTCTGATCCGCTGGGTACGAAACTTGATGTGCTGCTATGCTCATGTGACTTGCAGAATGGAGATTCCTCGTGTTGATTTTGATGATGTTTGTGGCTTACTTCGATAGGCACGATCAAGGAACATCTGAAGAACAAGGTTGCTGCTGTAAATAGCGAGAGGGAGGCTTCCAACCCACGAAAGGTCGTACCGCGGCATCTTCAACAGTCTGGCACCAGCGACGGCGGCAAGAGGAGAGGCAACAACCAACCCAAGCGTGGTGGCCGGGGCGGCAAGAAATAAAAGGGACTTACTGATGCGCCATGAGTGGAGATAGGAACTATGGTTTGTTATTTGATTATGAGATATGGATGAAGGGGAATGTAGGCCCAATCGGTTCCTCAGAAGCACATAAAGTGTGTGCCTACGAGGCGTAGTTGGACCTGCGATGCTCTTGAATCCTCCTGTCGGCGAAGAGCGGACCCGCTCCCTTCCCTTTTGAAAAAAGGAAGTTTGCAGCCACACCCCACACGCAAGGGACAGGAAGATAACTCTCTCAAGTTTTCCCATCTCTTGCTCAAACCTTGTTGTACTCAGCATCAATAGGATTTATTGTGGTTCAATAACATAACTCCGCACCAAGCCAAGACTGTTCCCCAAGGCATTCGCTCTTTCGTACCTGGCTATTGTCCCACGCTATTCCTTACCCGGTCATGGTGCGTCTTGAGTTGGCCACAGGCCGCCATGATGTCACGCCCTCCTGCGTGGGTGGGTTACATCAGCACTGGTTGTGCGCTGACACTCGCTCATGCAGAGTATGCAGGTACGTGGCCATCGTATCGAGGCTGGGAGATGGTGATCAATTAGGACTTTGTGGAAAGCCATAATTTGGTCAGTGCTTGAGCACTCATACTTCGTACCGGGCCACGGATTGAAGGGACTATTGCATATTGTTTAGTGATTGGCCTCTGTGTTAGNTAGCTGCAGAAGGCGCATACGTACATGAGATTAATAAGAGAATGCGAAAAGCTTGATAGTAGTTTGGCTAACTCGAGTGCATCCTTCTCACTGTCATTTACATCCTTGAATAGGGAAAAAAGTAAGGAATAACGTCAGCATTCCCCCGGTTACGCTATCCGTGTACCTTAAGCATCACATATTCAAACATGATCCGCTTCTTTCGGTTCGTAGAAAAGG
>CDEZ01022471.1:0-22624 GCA_000826365.1 Acanthamoeba royreba | reverse complement strand
ACATCGCCTTGATGAAAGCGAGGGAAGCCAAGTGGAGGACAAGCGAAACGAGAGCTGGGAACATTACACGAGCGGGCCGGATGACTTCCTGATCGACGATCGATTGCCTGCTGGCGCCTCACTGGCGTATGAGAGCCCTACAATCGAGAAGTATCAACAGGATCAGCGACGAGAGCGACGACGTAGGAGTCGCCGACTCGTGGCACAGTGGCGACAGCGGCAGAAAGAGCGAGCAGAGCGACGAAAAAGAGGGGAGCCTGTTGGAGACGAGGACGAAGAGAACAAACGACGTTATGTTTTCTTCGAAGAGGAAGTCGACAGCGCACAGGAGCCCGCCAAGAACGAAGAAGATGATCGGTCGGCCCAGAGCCATTTTGTGGAGTACACCGAGGAGGAATACGAAGAGATGAAGCAGTCACTCATGCGCGAGGGCATGATGTCACCGCCTGAGGATCTCGAAGCAGGCCTATCTCCAAAGCAGGGCCGATGGCTCGCCGAGAAGCACCTCTCCATCTGAGAGAGCAGGTGTCCTTGTGTCGCTGTTTGTGTGCATTGCCCAAACGGATTTTATTTTACGGATGTTCGTTATGATTGGATGTTGCATAACCAAGAAAATTCCGAGAAATAAATGGAAAATCCTATTTCTCTTGGAAACTCGGAATTTTCTTACATCTAAAAACCCGCCGTTCCGCCGGCGACTGCTTTGCAACGTGTTGGCCCATTCATTTTCCTACATTCATTCATTCATTCATTCATTCATTCATCTGCCTCATCATCAACACCAACATTTTACAAATTCCGATTTCAGGTGAGAATCTTTTGAATCAACAAGATGTGGTATCTCGACGCAGAGCAGGAAATTGAAATAGCAGGAGGATCTGACCTCGCCGACGACCAATCTCTTCCGTTCACCCTCGTCGACGGCGCTGTCGGCGGCCGCCACCGATCTCTCGACCAAGCTGGGCGCTGGGCGAGAGAGCGGTGTGTGTCTGTTCGGTACGGTGCCTCCGCGTAGTAACCTTTCGATGGACCGTGTGGAGCAGTACGCGCAGCGGCTGTCGGGGACCATCAAGAAGCTTCGACCCGACGGTGTCATCGTGTACGAGATTCAGGAGGAAGAGGGACGCGATGGCAACGAGCGGCCATTTGCCTACGGCACCACCCACCGCCGCGACAGTTTGCAAAGCTGATCAGCGAGCTGGCCGACGTGGAGACGATTGTCTACCGTACGGTGGCCTACCATCCCAAGGAGGGCTTCAGTGAGTGGCTGAACGAGACGTGGGATAACTACAATGCCAAGGCCCTCGTGCTTGTCGGCGGCAGGTGCGACAGTCTGAGTTTATGTCTGGCTGGCAGTGATTCTGACATCATCATTCTGACAACCACACACAGTACATCGAANATGCAGTATCCGGGCTACACTGTGACAGAGGCTGCGCAGGCAGTTCGTGATCACAGCTATAACTTCAAGGCTGGTGGCATCGTACTCCCCGAGCGACACAGGTACGCACATCCCGGGAACGATTGCGACAATTGGCAAACTGCTAATCCCTTGGACTCTAGGGACAAGCAAGATGAACATGAACGTCTATTTCAAAAGACTGAAGCTGGCATCTCGTTCTTCAGTACGTGCTGGAATTGATGATGATGAAGCGATCTTGCCGTGCTAACAGTAGCCATCGTACACTCAGCGTCTCAGGTCGTATATAACGTTGACATGGCCATCTGGTTGCTGAGAGACTACGACGAACTGTGTAAGGAGAAGGGAGTTCAGCCAGCGCGTCTCATTTTTACGTTCGCTCCGTTCGGTAGGCCGGATACGTGTACCTTCCTCAAGTGGCTCGGTGTGGAGATCCCACTTGGCACCGGTATCAAGATGCTCATCCTTGCCATAATTGTGACCACCTTCTTATCACTTCATTACCACCAACAGAAAAGCGAGTTCTCTCCAGAAAGACTAGAGAGGCAGCCATCGCGGAATCTGTGGACATCTGTAGAGAGAACCTGAAGCGCATCCTCTA
Organism: Acanthamoeba royreba; assembly: GCA_000826365.1. Lineage (NCBI taxonomy): Eukaryota > Discosea > Longamoebia > Acanthamoebidae > Acanthamoeba > Acanthamoeba royreba. The sequence goes on along the minus strand of CDEZ01022471.1, from coordinate 20,603 downwards.
CGCCATCGACTTCTATGACATTAGCGTCCCGATTGGTATTACAGTTGAAACTGGTAAGTACTTTGTGACTACTCGCTTGTAATGTCGAGCAGAATGCTGACTGACAGTCTACAGTGAGCAAGTACGCGGACGAATTCAACGGCTCGCTTGAGCTTTTCAAAGTGCTTCAACAAGAGATGAATTCCTTCTTCGGCCGAAAGCTTCGTTCCTCCTAAGCGGAGAATCGTTTCTTTCGCCTCTGTCCTGGCCAGTGCGGCCACTTAAACTCCTATTTAACACAACATGCCAATAGTCTTTTACTTTTAGTACAACGAGGGGACCAAAGAGAAGGAAAGTGCATGCTGAAAGGACGCAGTGCCTCAGAGCCTCCTGTCGGCGCACAGGGCCGATGCGCGGAGGACCTTTACCATCCCAAAGCATGGATCACCAAAGACGGCATCGCTGGCTAGCACCGAGCAGGAGTTCTTGTACAGGCATGCCTGCTCCACAACGTAAGCTGAGCTTCCCGCGTCGCACGTCGATTTGGTCATGCCACAGCCAACAGCCCTTGGTGTGCCATAGGATGCAAAGGTAACGAGTGTGATCACCTGTTGTTGTTCACCACGGTACCACAATAAGTTGATCAAGACCTGGAGAGCGGAACCAAGACAAGATAACTATACCTGGTTCGGGTCAGAGCAAGCCAAGTTCATTACTGCGTTTTCGTTTGCGCTATGGCAGATCAACCTTGATGACTTGCCGTTGGCAACGCGGAACCTGAAGTTGCCGCTAGTCACACTGAAGATAACCGAAGAACTGGTCAACGTGGCTCCTGTGACGCCAGGAACGGCACCAGGCACGAAATTGTTGTTCCTCCACACAACGACGCCGCTTTCGGTGATGACGAAGGCCGAGTAGTCGAGCAACGGGATAGTGACATTAGCTGATGACTGAGCGGGCACACTCACGTTGAAGGAGAATGAGGATTTGTCATCTGCAACTCTCCAGGAGGAGGCCACAGTGCCGATCGGCCACTGAACAGTTGCATTTACCCCTTTGAGACCTGTGTGCCCGTACATTGACATGTTTGTTAGCGGATTAGTTTTCTATCATTAAGAAGTGAGTTACCAGAGGAGAGAAGCACGTTGGAGGGAGGTGGATCAAGTGTGATTAGCTTATAAGCGACTGAGTCCTTGGCTTGTCTAATGCCAGCCAGAGATTGATACATCCAGTCGCCAACACTCCCAAACATGATGTGATTTCTGGTTTTGATTACTTTAGTGAATGAGAATGTTAAGAGGAATGGAAAGCAGCTGCACCGAGAGTCCATGGTGGGAGAACCAGTGGGAGCATTCCATAGTTCCCAAAGAGTTGTCTGTGGATTTGTTAGAATGAACTTGGAGCACAAATAGGCATCATGGATGAGATACCGCAGGAGTCTCAACGTTCTGCAGCCACATGTAAGCCCACGATGGGTATGTTGTCTGCGTCGCCTAAAGATCATTACGAGTGTCAGAACTGCTATATCAGGATATCTACAGATGGCGTACCAGAGCTAACGCCAAGTCTGTACGACCAAGCTTGGAGAGTGTGGGAAGCAGATACTTGGTTCCTGCCCAATCAAAATGTGAGTTATTGCTCGAAGGGGACCATGCAAGAGAAGCAATACCAAGGATGCCAGTCGACAAATGTGTGTGTTGCTTAACTACGATATCGTTAAGAAGATTGATGAACACTTGGGACTGATTCACAGATACGATGTCAAGCCAAAGCGGCATGATGTAGGCTTTGACAATTGTAGATCAGCCATCAAGGTTTGCCAAACGATTCATAAGGAGGGTGTGTACTTGTTTGCAGAGGATTATCGTATGTGTTTTGTCCGGAATTGAAGAAAGCAGAGTTGAAGTCCTCCGTCAAGATGTTATACAGCTTACTGGAGACAGAGCGGCCAGTTAGAGAGGACATCAGAGCCAAAGATTCAATACGACTGTAGTACTTGTAGGTGACTGCATCCACAGAATTAGGGCCATAGAGAGCAGAGGCCATCTCAGCGACGATCTTGACATTGTACACGAGGTACCTGTTATCTCCCACGATAAGTTGGACATTATGTTTGATGTACGGTTAGGATGTACCAAGAAGAGGTAAAGGGTATGGAAGCCTTCGCTACAGGAGGAGGTGGCACCCAATCGCCAAAGTATCCATACATGCCACGAAGACCACTACGTTTCATGAAATGAGGTGTCAGAACCATCAAAAAGTAAAGAATACAGGTGAGAAGAAGGTGAATATACGTCTGTTGCGAGCGGGAGTACATGTAATCGACCCATCCTTTAATACCAGCGTAGTGCTTGCTCACCACGTTCAGATCTCCGTTATATTTCCACACCCAGTATGAGACAAGCGGGAAGGCAGCGCCCCATGCTGGATCAGCTGTTCTTGAAGAATAAGACTCCTTAACCCAAACGGATCAGCTAGGGGACAGTTACCTGGACGGCCAGCAAAGCGGACATTAGGCACGACATTCGTGACTTGCTGATTTTCCTGATCGTCTTCCATCAAGTCCATCCAATGGGCATAGAATCTGTACATCACCGCACACAGTAAAGGGCCTCAATAACGTGCAGACGACTACACTACTCAGCTGAGATTATACCCTCCCATGTCGAAGTTATGGAGAGCCTCCTCGGCAGACAGTTGAGCGTCGGCAGTCCATCCCAAGCGCTCATCTCTCTGGTTACAGTCGGTAGGGACCGACATGAGATTGGATACCTGGCCCCACCAAATGTTTCTGTGCAGTCGATTCAAGATCGAGGCCGGGCCGTTTGCGTCTGTCGCATCACCTCAGCTCAGGTGAGGATAATCAAATGCCGAAAGCAGGCGTGAAGCAGTACCTGAGAAGAATTGAATATCACCGATCGACTTCACGGAAGAGTAAACAACATGAGCCTCGATATCGTCTTTTGTTGGTGCCCAGAAATTGGAAGCCACCACTTGAACAAAACGGAATCCGTGATAAGTGAACCTGCAGTTCAAGGCTGCAGTTAGTTCCATCCCTTCCCTGCGCGAGAGAACGTACCTGGGCTCGTAGACTTCTCCATTCGGATCACCTCTTAGAATATAAGTGTCTGTCGCTTGCGCTGTTCAGAGGGTTAGTATTCAGGGGTTAGTGGTTATGTATCTTGAAGCCTACTCACGACTCAGTACCTGATCGCAGATTCTCAAAGCTGGGCATTCCAGATCCATCGTGAGAGAGCACCTCAGCATAGCGCAGAGTGATGGTAGTGCCTCGCGGGCCCTTCACGCGTAACTTGCACCAACCACTGTGGGAGAGCAGATTTAGTATTCTGAAGTACCCTGACTTGTATTTTTGTGGCTCTACGAGCCTCATTGCCTGGCCGAAATCGAACACATTGACATCCGTCACGGGGCCGGAAAGTGAAACAGGACGCAAGATGTCCATGACCCTGAGGTAAACCGTACCGTGATCAGCGAATGGTTTTCACACAGTACTCTAACATGCATGCAAGGTCGTACTTGATCGGAGGGATAACTTGCGCACTGAGCTGTCCCTGTGGACCGGAGATGACTGTGGCGTTTTGCCAAGCGCCCTTGAATCCTGGCCGATCCCATCCTGGCTGCTCTAGTCTGGCGTCATAGATCTCACCGTTGTACACGCTATCGGAGAGGATGGGTCCCAGCGCCACGGTCCACGTAGGGTCGCTCACAACGACTGTGTACTGTCCAGAGACAGTGTTAACGCGAAGCTCGAAGTAAAGCGCCGGCTCACCGCCCTCTCCTAGTCGATACCATCCACCACCCAGCATGACACCGAGAGCATTCACTCCTGCAGAGAGGAGCTTGGTAACGTCGTGTGTGACGTAGAGTACCCTAGACATAAGGAATGGGCTCAGTGATCCTCAAGTAAATGAGTGATTACTCGAATTCTCAGTGGTACCTCTTGGCATAGTGAGTCCAGCCGGGATCAAGTTTGTTGTTGCTCACCTTGGCTCCATTGATGTAGAATTCATGGTAGCCCACACCACTTATCACCACTGTTGCACTGAGCACTCCCGATGGGAGTGTAAACTCTGTGATAATGTGCAATTGGTGAGTGTTAGCAACACAAACAGGCTGTAGTAGTGTTAACACAAGCAGGTATACCTTTGCGCAGAAGGTTGCCACCGCCAATCCACACTGGAGCAAGCATATCAGCAGGTTTGGGATGTTGATGGTTTAGGCTGGGATCTCCAGGGAGGAGACCCGTGAGGAACGTCGCCTCCTCGCTCCATTCAGTCACTTCACCATGTTGGTCCCAACATCGGACCTATTGTACATCGTGCGCGAAGAAAGGATCAGCTGCAGAACTCCACATTGACGCACCACGGCCGGGAGTACCTTCCACACGTAAGACGTCATGGAGCGAAGAGGAACGTGTCCCTCGAATCGGATGTGGGCCACTTCGGTCGACTCCACTCGGCCGCTGTCCCACACCACGCTCATCCTCTTACCCTCGACTGTGTGCACGATAACTTGATATGCCTCCTGTCTTCTCCCGCGCCTGGCATACTCGGCCACCTGAAACCATTCACACACCGTGGAATGGCCATCAATGAAACAGCTCGGACCTAAAATCACAAAGGCTCTTCTTGTACGTGCACGTCGTCAGCGGCAACGTTGGCGACGTCGAGCTTCCATGAGAAGTGAGGTTGCAGCGTGTCCACACCCAGTACGGGACAGGGCATGCGCTCCACGCGCAGACCTGTTGGACGCGGTAGTACTGTATACCCGCGACACGCCAGACACCCATCAGAACCACAAGGCATGACACGCTTTGTTGGTGTTGGTGTTGTTTATGCAAAGATGAAACGAAAAGATGAAGAAAGGTGAAGTGGTGTATACCCGAAGCAGCACCGACCAAGCCCTGACTCGAGTCCAGACAGAGGACTAACCCCAGCAGAACCACAGCAGCGACCCATGCGGCACTCGTTCTACTCGACCTAAGAAGAAGAGGAACGCGATGCCCCAGGTTTGGGGCGACGCGTGCAACCATGATGATGGTGTCTTCTTCTTGCACCATCGGTTTTGTGACACTCTGTGATGCTTGTCGTTGGCTGTAGAAGTACCAACCAATCAGAGCATTGCATATTCTTTGAATTCTTGGCACAAATTTGTTTCGCGGGCACGAAACGAAATTTTCAGACCTGAAGGAAAACCCATGGGTACATTTCTCAAATTCTTCATTTTGTTTGGCCAGAAGCGTTGACTGTTCGCTGGTACGTCATGGCTGCCATCGTTATGGAAGCATGTACACGACTTTGTTCCGGCCTTCCATCACCAGCTGCCGAGTGATTGTGAGAGGAACACCCAAACATATGGGGCAGCGAACAAGGTAACGTACATAATCAAGGCGAATGCGTGGATCTTTTTCCATCAGATACCGGATGAAATCGTCTGTGACCACCACAGGACGGCCATCCTTCGTTCGTCTGCATGTTGCAGCAGAGCAGTCTCTAAGTTTCAAGCAAAGAGAGGTATGGCAAGGGAGGCGAACCTGTCTGGATACAGCTCTGGGAAGACGCAGCAAGGGACCACAGCAAACGCCTTGTTGTGAGCCAGCGCAAAGTCTACTATCTGTATTCGTGAAACAGGGTGAATGGATTGTACGCTGGAAGGAGAGATCCCCATACCGGCTCGGTAGCCTGATCCGAATGCAATCCTACCACAGCAGAGCAATTTCGGAGTATCGCAGGAGCGGCAGTCTTTTCCAATAGTTGTACCAGCTCTTTATCGGAATCATCCGTTGTAGATGGGGGATCTACGGGATTATTGATCCTTGCATCACCTTCACTATCGGTCCACAGGCTGGGGTCAAACCAAGCACAAATCTGTCTGAAAGCCGGTTTCCGCCGTTTCTTCAGATACCTGGCCGCAAGCAATGTTAATAGACAACTCTGCAATGAAATACACGAGCGAAATACTTTTTCTGCTTCTTTGACAATCGCGCCAGTCGTGGTTCAATGAGCGTTGTGGGAACACCGTGGTCCATACACTGAAGTTGGTACGAAAGGTAGCCTTTACCTCCCGCCACGTCCACTACTCCACTTCCTTCTCGCAATCGATCGGCACCAAACGCCTTTACAATCCAGGCACTGAAACTAAATGGGACAGGTCAGACGCATCGCCCACTCGTACATTGTGCGGCTCAAGATGTACATTTTTGCCCTTGCTGATCGGGGCATCTTGTCTTCGAAAGGATCGGACGGATCGTGCTCCCTCTTTCTTATTTCTGCCTTTTCACGAATATGTTCCTCCACACGCTCCTTCTCGGCTTCGCTCACAAATCCATGACGATACTTACACTTGTCGCCCTGCATTCACGGTGTCAACGATCTCTGTTCCAATGATCAAGCTGTAAGGTCGTGTTTACCTTTTCGCATTTCCCCTTCCACCAAAACTTGCAAAGTGGTGCTAAATAAATTGTGGCGTTAGTCTTCCCAACATCATTGCTATGAAGGAAAGAGTGCACCTGCTGAAGCTGCTTCCTCTGGCACGTCCGCCAGCTTTCGAGATACATAAGCAGGATTCTTGTTCTCATCCGGTGAGCGTCTGCCTAGTCAGTCAGAGATGGCCTCATCACAAATGATTGTGACGCAGCATACCGACGAGGAGGAAAGTGCTTGCCGCGGGTGGAAACGCAGCTCTGACCGTTAGTTGCAGGTTCCACCCATTGCTTTATGATCCGGAGCCCAGTAACAGTGATACTCAGAGTACCCGCGACAGTGCGCTCAGGAAAGCCTTCAGCCTCTGCCAAGTCACCATAAGGCAGCACAAGTCTGCAAGTTAGCACAATCACACAGTAAAGTGCATTCATCTAGATACCAACAATGTCGCCTGGCTTAAGGCGCTTGGCGACCCAGTAGAAGCTCTTCTCTCTTTCTTTGTGGATATCTTGGTCTTCCTGATGACCAGTGGTGTGATGATCAGATGCGTCCCTATCCTCCTCTTCTTGATGATAACCCGCTGGAAGAGCGAGCAGACCCTCCCAGTCCTTGACGATCAGCCGAAGCTGGAGAACGGCGTCCTCTCCAGGAGCAAGACTCTGCAGATCGAAGAATGCCAGCCGGCGGCCCAGCACGCGCTTCACCACCACCCGACCGTCAATGCGAACCCGCGCTTCGCGTCGCTCCTCGCCTGGCCGCAGTTCGCCGAAGGGCGCCAAGAGCCGATGAAAGGAGGACGCGATCCGGTCCTGCCCTGTTGCCCTCGTCTCGCCCTAACACAGCAAGTTAAAGAAATTAGATAATAAAATTAATACTTCTAATTTAAATAAACGACAAGCATTTTTGAGATAATTTTGTCTACTACTAACTACTAGGACATTATATTTAATTATATTCTGTTTTTAACAAACCAGAAAATGTACCTCAAGTTCCTCCGGCTGCATGCGCTGAGTTCGAGAAAATAAAGAAAATGCAGAAAAAAGCATTTTCACTTCAATATTTCCCTTTATGGAGGACCCGAGCAGCACCGATTCACCATCGAATGCTCTGGTGCCATATTCTTGGATCTTATTTTTTTAGAGTAAAAAGGATTATTGGCAACTATTTTGCATTTCATTTTTCAATTTAAATCCAAATTGGTGATTATTAATCTTGCTACTTGAATTCCATTATTTTTTTCAGGACCTGGATCAGCTAAGAAAGCTGCGGGACCGGGCGGTGCGGTTGGCCGAGAGCGGTGGAGCAGAGGAATGGCTGCACAATGCGCTGCTCCTGCATCGGCAGCAGGCAGCCGGCGGCGGCGCGCAGGCCAACCAGCTGCATCGGCGGCCAACCTGGGCACTCGCTCTCGGCGCTGATGATGATGATGATGATGGCGATGCGGGTGATGGTGAAGAGGACGAGAGCAACATGGAAACGGAAGCGGTGGAGGAGATCGCGCGGCAGCGCCGGGAGCGTGTGGTGCGCATGGAAGAGCTGCGCCAGGATCTGGCGAGGAAGCAGGCAACGCTGCGGCCACTACGGACTGCAGTGTCCGTCTCACCGAACACCAGTAGTGCAACTTCGACTTGGCAACAGCGAGCAGGTGCATAATAGTGCTGTGTATACTATGGCAACTCACCTAATAGCTCACATGTGTTCTCCTTTCTGCCTTGTCTAGATGTCACCAAAGCCAAGATTGCAAACTTGGAAGCAGCATTGCGAGCACTCGAGTACGCGCTTGCTGCCCAATCCTAAGAGGAGTAGTTCTCTCGGAGAATTGGCTAACTGAAATGTGTGATCAGTATCGAGGAAGAGAAGCAACTGAGTGTCAGCGAGCTCGATGTGAAGATGTTCAGTATCACACCTCAGGAAGCAACGGCAGAGCTTGATCAAGCGCTGGCATTCTTAAGGCGACAACTCACACACACAAAGGAAGTTCTAGCGAGGTAAGTTCAAGCAGCAATGAGGTGTCGCGAGTTGACAAACTCAATTGCATGAGGGCAGAGAGCGAGAACTGCAGGAGGAATGTAAAGTGATAGAAAACGCATTGCGACAACAACTAAACCAACACCAAGATGAACCTAGCTCTCATGAGTACGTGAAGACGTTAAGTTTTGATTAGATTCCCGCTTATTGTTTGGTCAGAGAGAAGCAGGAGGCCAGAAGACAACTTAAAGAGCTAAAGAAGTGTAATCGAATGCTGCGCAAGGGCCTTATGGAGTTCGTTGAGCGCAACTATCCTCCAGAATTTGACGAATCTGAGAGCACAAGACCAGCCAACAAGGTACGGTTGACGTTGGCTGCGTTCGCGGATCACTCAATTGTCTCATAACATGCCTTTCATTGCAGAAATCAAGAAGAGATGATAAGAGAAGGGAAGATCATGCGCCATATGCCTCTCTAAAGGACACGTTGGCTGAACTACTTGATGCAGCAGGTTCCGAGGACCATTACATGCCTTTGTCGTCGGAGACTCGCGAGTTATGGAGGCCCTATGTAGAACTTCTCCTACGTGCCGGCATTGTCCAGAAGCATCCGAAGGAGGCTTCTCTGCGATTGCAGCGTTACACTGCGCATTAAATCTTTGCCTGTTCAAGCGTACATACAGCTCCCGCATGCGTACATCTTCACTCGTTTCACCAGAGCGTGACGACTCGATCAGTTGTGATTCCATAACTGACGAACGTGCGAGCGTCCGCCAACTCCACTTGACCCAGCATCAGACGCTGATCCTCGGGATTCGGACCCCATTCCTGGTGCACGCGCTCCTTCACTTTGAGCACTTGATCACTCGGCCGCACACGAACGTCAAGCGTCAAGTTCGCCCATCGTCTCACGCTTATGGTGATCTCTCCGGTCTCTGCTATGGTGACCTCTGCCGCTGCATTCATACCACCATTGTACGATCAGTTCTCTTCTCTATCTTCCTAGTACCCTATCTTCAACACTACAGGGTCTTACCGGGAGCGGGCGGAAAGAGCGGACCGGAGGAGAAATTGAACGTGGGCAGCTGATTGACCACCTGCCCCGATGAGGGACGAGGAAGTGCGGGCTTCACCTTCAACCGGAAGGAGACGTGAGGTCCCATGGCGCTGATGCCATAAGAGGCTAGCGTGCGGTCATCGTCCAACAGCTTCATCACCGTCTGGTCCGCCGCGGTGGCAGAGGAGGTGGGGGGCGTCTTGTAGAGGCGCTGGTAGCCCGGCGGCACGCCTTCGAGCTGCCACAGCAGCCGCTTGATATCACCCACCGTCGCGGTGTCCGTGTTGGGCACTTCCAGGACCATGCGCCGAATCGAGCCGTCCGGCAGTAACAAGGCCACAGCCACCAGCACCATCTTCCTTCGTACAAATAATACGAAGAAAGTTGGTGTAATCTGATTTAATATGTTCGAAATTCTTGGCATTTTAATATGCTGACGTCAGCAAGACATACATAACATATTTCAGGATTTCATTATTTACATTCCAAGACAAAATCGTGGGACAGCGGCTTGCGTGGCGACGGAAGATGTCCGACAGCATGTTGCAGCTCCCCGTGGAGGTCCTCGTGCATGTAATGGCGATGCTTGACCCGGTCGATCTATGCGCCGTGGCCCAGGTGTGCACAGTACGTACATCATTTTTTCAATTTAAATATTTATTTTTTTATGTAAAATGTTAACTTGTGTCTGGCAGTTGCTGAACGAAGTGAGCAGCAGTGATTCCTTGTGGCAGCGCTTTTGTGCCCCCGGATGGCACATTGAGCGGGGACAATCGCGGAAGGAGTTCTACATGGAGTGGATACGACTCTGCGTTCTCGACTATGCTCGTCGTACGCTTGATGGTACACATCAATGTCATCTTGCCTCAACGACGAAACACTGTGCGATGATGGTTGTTATTACATTGCTTGAAACAGTTGTGGAAAAGAGTGGCGCATCACCTTCGACGACAGCGAGTAAACAAAGTGAATCAAAAAAGAAGCAGAAGAAGAAAGATAAGGAGAAGTCAAGCACAGTGGTGCTCGAAGAACGCGAAACAGTGATGCTCACCATAATCGTGCTGGGCGATGTAGGTACGCGCAAGTCGCACCTGATTGATTAATTGAATGGCTGATCAATTGGGTGAAGGAGATGAAAAAGAAGACATGATTCGGTGGTGGGTTACTGGCGCGCAGAACGCAGACCAAGACGATCTTATGATGAAAACAATTGAATATGATCACTTGACCGCGAACATTCAAGGTACTCCAAATACCCTTCACCATCATGAGGCATACTGAATATACTCATCTGGAGACTTCCAGTGCGATCCCTGCACATTCCTCCGGGCTCGGAGAACCTCATGTGGGTTTATTTGAAAGAGGCCGTTGGTGTTATGCTTCTTTACAACGTCACTCATCGCCCATCATTTCTCGAGCTCAGCCGCTTGGTTCCCTTNAAGTATGTACGTGCCAGCTGTGATGATTGGTACGGATACCTCTCTTCTCTGGGACTGTGGCTGTATTCACGCGTGGCTGAATCCTGTTTTCAAGTCGGTTGCCAGTGTGAGGCTCAGCCCAAATACTGGCAGGTAACACCTAAAGAAGCTGCTTCGTTTGCTTCGGAGGTTGGAGCATTGAAGTCAATCGAGGTTAGCAGTAGCAAAAATATTGGCGGTTCGTAAACGTAACTGTTGTGGCGTGGCTTCGTTCGTCCTCACATTGCACACATTTCAGTTGATGAGGCTTTTCGGTATCTTGTGACAACGATCGTCCAGGACAAGCTTTACCTTCGTGCCAAGCAGAACAAGATCTACTACAGTGTGTTCGGATCTCAAGGCTGCTGGGTGCCCGATAAGGCTGTGCTGGATCGACTCTTGATCACTCAACCGCCGAGTCGTGCGCCAACCTCTCCTTTTCGTGCCTCTGCCTTACATCAGGGCAAGTCGTGCCTGGTCCAGTGAGGTCTTTTGGCGCCCGGTCATATATTGCTACTCTTGTTGATGGCCAATCAAGAATTTTGCCCGAAGTTCAAAAAAAGCCGACAGGCCCATTAGAGGCGCGCCCGAAACCGCAATAAATTGCCCGAATATAGAAAAAGCCTACTTGCTGAATAGAAGCGCTCAAGATAAACCTACGAAACATTTTCTGTCGGCGATATGAATCTGCCCGTACTGATATGCCATAAAAGAGTGCACTAATCAGGCCTGATCAGTCAATCTCTGCCAACTGCAGTTCTTTCTCACTTGACCAAGCCATGGCTACGACTACTGTGACCAAGCCGACTATCACCTACTTCAACCAGGTCGGGCGAGCTGAAGTATTGCGTCTGATCTTGGAGGACGCCGGAGTGGACTACGACTATGTTCCCATCACCAACTGGCCTGAACAGAAGGCTGAACTCATTGCGGCTGGTACACCATCAGGCCGCTTCCAGCTTGAAACACGTTGATGTTAAGTCGCCTATGTTCTGTGCAGGCAAGATTCCCTTCGGTCAGGTGCCACTCTACGAGGAACCTGGCCTCGTGCTCGTCCAAAGCGCTGCCATCAAGCGCTACTTGTCAAAGAAGCACGGCTACAACGGAGACAACGACATTGAGGCCGCTCTGATCGATCAGGTCAATGAAGGCATCGTCGACACCTTCTTGGAGGTGTTCAAGGTGGTGTTCGCACCTGCCGAGCAGAAGGCCGAGGGGAAGGAGAAACTGCTTAAGGACACGCTGCCCAAGCACTTGGGTGTCTTCTCCTCCCTGCTCGAGAAGAACGGCAACAACGGCTTCCTAGTGGGACACAAGTTGAGCTACGCCGACTTGACTCTGTGGGCGCTCATCAGCGTCGCTCCTGGCCGACTGGAGATCAGCCGCGAGGAGCTGATAGGAGCCTTCCCCTCCTTGCAGAAGCACTTCGAGGGTGTCTCTTCCAGGGAGCGCATCAAGGCCTACCTCGCGCGTGACGTCTACAATAAGAAGTAGATGCTAGTGGGCTTTCGCAAGACCGAAAGTCAACGCAGTAAACATCCGTTACAAACAAATTCCACTTTTTGTCGGGACTGGGTAAAAAGTTTGCAATCGGTTCCAGGAATTTGTAGACGAATTTGTGACACCTCTTTCCCATACAGAAGGAGATGAAGAAGCAATCGTTCTGGATGGAGAAGACTCAGGTTAGGGGGTCTACCTTGATGATAGTGAAGAGGGCTGACTACTGCTCTTTTTTTCCCTTGATGTGAGTTTGTTATTTATAACTGAGTCAAGCTATGTCCTCTTATCTTCTTCCTCCCTTTGCCTCCTTCCTTCTGCTCCTTAAAGGGGGAAAGAGAGGCGGAAATGAAAAAGAGATAACACTCATCGCCCTACCAATGCAGACAATGACCAAGTAAAGAGAAAGAGCGTACAAAGAAGACTACTTCTCCCAGGCTCATGAATGCCGACATGAGTGTCCATCACCACCGGCAGCAGGGCGAGGGGATATCTCATTTCCGTCCTCGTCCACCACTCGCAGCTCACCGACAGAGTGGGCAAACTCCTTCAGCGAGAGCTGAGCACTTCCGCGTTCTTTGGGCTTTTGTTGTGATGGGTGGGGGCACCAGCCAATCATGTACACAATCTGCACTCCCATCTCAGTGTGGATTTCAGGTATCAAAATAACACAGCAGATGTTACCTGGAAGGTAGCAGGTACTCGACCATCTTCCTTGCCGTAGAGGGCTTGATACGCTGCAGCCGTAGCATACATCGTGCTTCGAGGAACGTATGGCCTCCTGAAGTGCTGACAGTTACTCTCTCCCATTCCTCGGAGGTCGCGCATCAGCGTGAAGGCATCAGCATAGTCGATCTCGATTACATCTTGATCAACTGACAAAACACCACGTGGTGTTACCCTCATGATCGTCTTGGGTCAAAGAATTGGAGGAGCTCACTTGTGGGCAGAGCGAATTTTGCACGAGTGAGCAGATCGCCGACGTCAGATACACCAGCAAAGGGAGAAACGTGGTTCGAAATGCCGCCATCACGCTCTTGTTCAGCCACCAGGAATGAATTCCTTGATCAACATGCAATCATTCGCGATGAAGAACGAATAACTAAGTAAGGTGAAAAATTACCTGAGCTCCCATAACGTCTCCTCGCCAAACATGGAAGCCAAGAAGAGACCGTCGGGCTTGAGTACTCGCCTTATTTGGGAAAGCACACCTGGTAGATCGTTGATCCAATGCAGGGCTAGATTGGATATCACGAGGTCAAATGTATTCTCTTCAAACGGAAGCACTTCTTCATCAGCATTCACAAGCTCAGGCTTGACTGTGCAACCACAGTGATTAGAGGATGATGCTCGCCATTCTTTTACCTGTGCACACTTGGTGACGTACTGTGGTAGTCCTTTTCCTTATCTTGATCTCGTGTAAGGCACAACTCTGCATCACCAGGCAAATGAATCCAAGCGAACACTCACGATTGTCTCTTCTCTACGTACGCGAGGAATCCATCTGCACTATCCTCTGTACACCGGGCATCTCCTGCAAGTGCTCCACCACTCCCGCAGACGCTCCACCCAGGGCCAACACCTGTGGGAACTCTCTGTCCAGAATATCCTGAACAAAGAAAATGTTAAAGTGAGAAACATTTTCCATTTTTTAAAATATAAAATTAAAAATAAATTTCCCATTTTACCCAAATTAAGTAAACAATATTCGTAACAAGAAAAAATATTTTATGGGAAGTACGTGTAGGCGGTCCGTGAGACGCGCGGCCACCTCTGCACGAAGGTAATCGTAATCGCGTGAGTCGGGATCGACAGCAGCACGATCACGTTGCAGCCGCTTGACCTTCCTGTTGAAGACATTCATCGCCCGCTGCTCTTCATCATCCCCTTCACGGTGCGCTGCTCCCGCCAGCGCGCGACTCCACCAAGATGGCTGAGTCATGCATCGGTGTATGGTGGAAATAGATGATCGCCTCGCCAAAGGGCACCACTGCCCATGTGGTAGCGCCAGCGGTGCGCTGGTTTGTCGCATCCATCTCAATGATGGAGAGGCACCACACGCTGCCCTCTTCATCTTCCTTCTCTTTTCAATATTTATTATCAAAATCGTTTTAGATTTCGCGAAATTTTGGTGCGGGGATTTCTTTTGGGCATTTTGAAAGTGTTTGAAATCAGACCTACAACCTTGGGTGTCGTCAGTGCGTTGTAACTACATTTTGACCCCAATAGAGATGGAGGAGGCGTCGGATTCTTCTGTCATCAGCGAGACCATGGAAGTGGCAGCCGAAGACGAAGATGAAGAAATCGAGGAGGAAGAGGAAATTGAGGAAATCGAAGAAATAGACGAGGACGATTTGGCAGAGAACGAATCCATTACAAACGACACCCAGGCGGTAGTTGCCGGAAGTAATGGGGCATCTCCATCGCCATCCTCCATCAAGGGCCATTCACCTCAGGGTTCCAAAACACCAAAATCGCGAGCTTCCCAGACATCATCGTCTACGTCGCAGCCATCTACGTCTACTGCCTCTTCGCCATCTTCGTCCTCGGCAGCATCGACGACGACGTCAAGCGCGGCGGGATCAACCTCAGGCGCAGCGGTCGAGGGTACCAACATCCACTACTCGGCGGAGGGTAAGAAGCTGTGCAGCTACAGCGGCAAGCTCTGCAAGCAGCGCCGCATGGAGGGACGGGCCTTCTGTATCAAGCACATCCTCGAGGACCCGACATCGGGCTTCCGGCAGTGCGAGTACCTCTGCAAGAAGAAGGGCAACCGCCGCTGCACCAACCCAGTGCCGCCACCGCACGAGGACGGGTATAAGCTGCTTGTCGCCTGTGTCCCTGTGTTGGCTGGAGTGATGTGAACTGATCAGGAACAATTCGGCATTGTGTGGTGGATTGGGGTGTGATCAGGGTCTATTGTTCGCACCATAGGCAGATACTGGGTCTTCAGCCACGTACGGTTGCCAAGCGAGGTCAGGGCAGTCGCAAGTCGAAGAGTGAATTGCGCACCAAGGAGGCCCATACAGCACTGACCAACATCCTATCCAAGCATGGCATTCCCGAGAAAAGCGCCAAGCGCCAGAACGCGGGCTCTGCTACGGCCAAAAAGACTAAGACTGAGTATGCTTTCGCACGTCATGCGATTGACAGATATGGGCCTGCCTAATTATACAACAAACAGAGACGTACAACCTACAGCGGAGGAAGAAGGCTCCAGCGATGAATTCCCGTCTGACGATGAAAATGGCGAGGAAGCAGATGTGGAAAGTGGATCTGAAGACGTCATCAGTGATCAGGATCGGGACCATGATAATGACGGCTTTATAGCGGACAGCTTCCTTCTACATCTACAAAATGAAGACAAGAACTTGCCCGAGTCTGATCCGCTAGAGTATGCTCTAATGGTTTGCTGCCCTTAAGATCCCCACTAACACGTGCATGCAGTGGACAGGCTGTGATGACCGAGGATGATGTAATAAATCTGCGCAAGACAAAAGTCGTGAAGCTGCTTCAACTTTACAAGCTCCAGTACTTCCGACTTCAGGTATGCATCATCTGTAACTCCACAACACCAGTGTTTAGTAACTCAGTACCTTGCAGGACTACTTGCAATCGACGTATGAGCTGTACAATAAAAAGCTTAGCATTGAGAAGGACAGACAAAGCCGCAACGAAGGGAAACAACAAAAGGCAGAGAAAAAGCTCAATGCCAAGGAAAAGAAAGATAAGGAACAGGTGAGTGAGGCTTACTTAAGTTAGCTTGACACTTCTGTGACTTTGCCTATACAGGAGGAACAGCTGCGTGCTCTTTATGTTCATTCTAAGGAGGCGATGGTCAAACTTGCTCCTCGTGGCTACTGCAGCGTAGAGCAGTGTCGTGCGCCAGCACTCGAACCCTCCGGCTATTGTCTGACTCGTACGATGTTCCATTCAATAATTTCAGCTTACAAAGGTCTCACAGTCGAGCATGCAGACATCCTGCGAGATCCCAAACAGCAGTTATACATCGGTTGCACCTACACCAACCCACAAGGGCAGACATGCTCCTATCCGATTCTACGAACAAGGCAGCCACCTATGTGCGACACACACACGGATGCTAAATCCAAGAAGGAGATGGCTCCTAAGAAGAAGCGCAAGTTGAGTCAAATTCTCGATGAAAGAGAGAAGGAGAAAGAGCGAAAAAGACAGGAGCAGCACGAAAAGAGACAGAAAACAGCACAATCGGTAAGTTCACTTTGGATCATGATGGCTAGGGTAAGTGCTCTTAAATATCTTGTCACGTCAGGCAACGGCGGAGAAACAAGGAAAGGATTTCCTCAATATCACCAGCGAGAACGCAAGTCAATATTCTGTGGGTGCCATTATGCGTAAGGTAGATCACAATGTGGGGATCATCCAACAGAAGCGAGGAAAGCTGCTGGAGGAAGAGAATCGAAAGCGACTGCAACAGGCATCTGCAGGTATGACGATTCACTCTGACAGGGCTAAGGATGATCGTTACGTTAACTCGTCATATTGCGCGTTGTCATCAGCCCACACTGGAGCGGAAGAGGACGAGGAGGCCCAGCCTGATAACCCCCGAGCCGAATGAATCTGCTTTCTGCCATGTACAGACTCTGCAATAGAGGTCACCATGTGCACCACAATCACTGGTTGATTGAATGGTTAACTCGATGATCAGTAAGAGATCTCTTATATCTGCAGCACCCGTCCTCCATTCATTGAGTTTGAATCAATTCTGAATCAGACGAGCTCATCAGGCTGTTGGGCAAGCCTGGCCTGCTCTTCAGCCATTTCCCGTTCCTCTTCGGCTTGTTTCCGCCGTCGTTCCTCTTCCTCTTCCTTGCGCTTCTGCTTTCCCTCTTCCGTAACCTTGGCCCAGTGCACAGCTTTGATGTACTTGCCTCCAATCAGGATAAGACCTGCATTCCGCTTTTCCTCTTTCTCTGTTTTCACAAATTAGAGAAATAAGCACAATAACCTCAATAAATAGAAAATATTAAATAAATAAATTACAAATAAAAATAAAAACTGATAAAAGCGAAATATTGCATTTAAATTTAAATGATTGGATTACCGGGTCCTTCGGGCGAGAGTCGCACGCGTCGGTACTCGCGGCATTCGGAGAGGATCATGCTGCGGTGCTTATCGAAGGCCAGGAATCGACCCACGAAGATGCGTCCGTCCTCGATTCGCACCTTCACCATCTGCCCCAACATCTCCTGCCGCACGCGCTCGATGCGCGGCGTGTCGTGCGCCGAATTGCCGCATAGGCGGGCACTCCATACGCGCTCGGGGCTGTCCAGTCGTACCCCGCATCGCACGCAGTACTCGTGCGCATCCCTCTTCAAAATCTGCCCGCAGGCACCGCACATGATGTCCGTATTGGGGTCATCTGCCGAGGATGAAGAGGATGAGGATGTAGCAGGATCATTATTTATGTTTGATTTCGTAGATGCATCCTCCGTCGGCACCACAGCTGGGGTGTCTGCGGGGCTCATCACCGCAACCCCACCTTCTTGATCCGCCATCCCAATTATTACAACAATCAAGAAATGTTTTGTAATTTTCGAAATGTTTCATATTGAACGAAATTGTTGCAATTAATTACACTTGACATTTGAAGAATGTTGCACCCACGTGGCTCCGAACTCTCAGTAAGACCAGTCGCAGCAGTCGCCGCTTATTACTGTAGGATGCGGTACCCTTTTGCTTTTTTTTTGTCCCTACACTACCGCAACTCGAGTGCGACTCGAAAAGTGCACAATGGCCTCTACCTCCAATACGACCTCGGCCGCAACACCAAAGCAAGATGAGTATGATGTGGCGACCATCATGGGTCGCCTCTACGGGGACGGCTTCATTGCACTCAAGGGCGCTTTCACGCGGGAGTGGGTCGACCAGCTGCGCGAGGACATCGAAACGCTCTACGAGGAAGCCGTGGCGACTCCCGGCGGCGTTGTGGGTAGAGGACCGAACCGCTACTACGCCGAGATCCACCCGGAGCGTCTGCGTGGATTCGTGGACCTGGTGAGCCATCCGTGGGTCCGCGCCGTCAACGAGGCGGTGCTTGGCCCGGAGTACAAGATAGTTGAGGTGGGATTCGACATTCCCTTTGCAGGCGCCATGCATCAGCCGTGGCATCGCGACTTTCCCTCCCCGCCGGAGACTCTCGTGGGTCGCAGACTCAACTCGCTCGCGTTCAACGTGACGGCGGTGGATGTCAATGAAGAGATGGGTCCGTTCGAAATCGCGCCCGGGACGCAGTGGGACGCGCCGTATGGCTTTCGCGAGGCTATGTTTCCGCCCAAGGAGAGCTATGCACGCTACGAATCACGAGCGCAGAGGAAGCTGGCGCAGATGGGCGACATCTCGTGCCGATCGGCACTGACAATCCATCGTGGAACGGCCAACCGGTCCGCTAAGTCTCGTCCGGTGCTGGTTCTGGGCGTGGATGCTCCGGGAGCTATCAATGCTGAGCGGCACGATGTGCAGTTCACACATGCCTACTATGATAAGCTGCCCGAGTGGCTCAAACCTCATCTCTCCTGCCGCGTACTGGATCAATTGGAGCCGATCGTGCAAGCACATACCATCGAAGGTCTCGTGATGGGCGAGGTTATGCCTAACGAGCCTCTCCCAGAGTATTGATGGTGACTGTTTCATGGGAGGAACAAGATGAATGTACAAGTATAACGCATCTTCCATGGCTGTGGCCTCCAGGTAGATAAGAAGGACATTATTAGAAATATGCTAGCAGACCACAATCAAGACGCTAGCAGCCCATCTCTCATCATCGCTGAGCTGGGATGTGCTTGTAACGTAAGTTTTGGCCAAATCTGAAACAATTTCCTGAAAAATTGTAAATTGGAACATGAAGGCGAGCCCGGGGTGGGCACGGAAGGCAGTAGGGGTGGCCTTTTATGGCACTGCCCACTTCTTTTTCACAACCTTTGTCCAACCTTTTTCTGTACTTTGTTCCTCTTTTTAAACAAAATAGAAAAATTGGAATTCAAAATAACAATAAATGGAATGGAGATTTATTTTATTATTAATAACACTTAATCTGTGGATAGACTGTTGGTGCCTCCATGCACCCAACGCTGAATGCTGACGTTGTGTGGGTGCGGCGCTGGATCGACCCGACCAAGGACCTTCAAGTTGGCGATGTCATCTACTGTACGCTGTCCCTTCTGAGTCTCGCCATGAGTTTAATAGCTTTGGTTGCACCAGTGTTGCCAGTGTCCTTGTCTAACGTTCATGGAATGTGCGGTGTGAATGCAGTTCGGAGTCCGGTGGACTGCGTGCTGGATGGTCCACGACCAGGGCTCATCAAGCGGATCAAAGGAATGCCGGGCGATACGTTGAAAGTATCCACGAGGTCTCCTAAGATGGTTGGGTACACTCGAGAAGACGACATCAAGAATGAGGTCCGATCAGCTCTCAGGGAAGTGTAGTGTGGCCACTACTGAATGTTCAAATTGTGTTTCTGCGCAGACGATTATCACGGTGCCAGCAGCTCACATCTGGGTGGAAGGAGACAATCCAAATGCATCCACTGGTGAGTAGAGTGATCTTGTTGAATCAGTACGCCCTTATCTAACTTTTCATGGTCTATAGACTCTCGTATGTGGGGCGCTCTGCCACTCGCGCTTGTTGAAGGAAAGGTGGTTTCTAGAGTATGGCTCCTTCCCAGGCCCCGTGTTTGCATGTTGCCCAGCTAACTTCTCGTGTCGTACTTCAAGGCCAATTTCTTTAAAAGAGAGGCCCGAGACTTGAGCCCACCAGAGCACGTGAGACAAACTTGGGAGCGACAGAGAAAGGAGATCGAAGCAAGCCGTGCGGCGGGCAGGGAGGCTGGGGAAGTGGCGCTGCGAGCCATCTCCCGATTAATAGATGGGGAATCAGAACTCGCCGATAACATTGACATAGAGACTTCCCAACCACCTCCTCCTGTTGTTGAATCTGAAAAAGAAACAGCATGAAGAGAAGTCGTTTGCATCGAAAGTCCTCCATAACACGCACATTTTCGCAAAGTGTGTAATTGTTTGGAAAGCAATGAAAAAAAAAAGAATCTTTGGCAATCCCACAAGTGGAGGCTCCGACGGGAAATACAAAAGGCGAGGTAGCGGAACAGGGAAAGCATACGTACCTTGCTGGAAGAGTTTGCGATCAAGCAGGCGGACTCTTTAGGCAT
>CDEZ01022470.1:0-89385 GCA_000826365.1 Acanthamoeba royreba | reverse complement strand
TTGCCAAACTCCTTGAAGTGGCGGAAGGCCTCGTTCAACTCGGCGTAGCCAATCATGTCCTTCAGCTGCAGCTTGTACCAACCGTAGTTACCGTCCGTGCCTGAGGGATTATGGTAAGCGAGACGTCTCGAACCAAGACAAATTATTTTCAGGGCAATAGAGACGTACCGTAGAAGAACATGGGCAGCTTGGTTGAAGGAGGCATACCAACGAACAGCTCGCGCACGTAGGGCACAAGCACATTGTGAATCTGCATTGTTCCACGACGAAGTAGGAAAATGTCTATGAGCCATAATATAAAGCGGTATGAAGCTTGTCGGTATAACGAATCACCTTGAGGTTCAAGTTCTCAAGGCACTCGCCGATAAGGAGAGGCAGATTGTTACGGCCAAGCACGCGAATCAGAGACATGAAATGCTCAACGCCAACAAACTGTTGCTGCAGCTGGAACACGTTGGCGTAGGCGCCGCTGAGAGCCTGATGGGTGTGACATCGCATCGTTAGCTCAACTAAATCATCTCGCTTTGGGCGCGCATGTCAGTACCTTGGAACCATACATGAAGGGGATCTTTGGCTTGGGCATAGACTCGCGAGGAACTTCACCACCGCGAATTGGTGAACGAATGAATCGGTTGGTAATTGAGTTGAAGTTAAAGTTCGGGAAGAAGTCATACACCAACTCGAAGATAGCCTGTCAGTAGAAGATGTTAGCCTGTGGACTGTATCTCATCGAACGGGAGAGAAAAGTGCGTACGTGAAGAATGATACGGCCGTGGAACGAAACAAGAGAGGTGCTATCGTTGACTTCATTGAGGATATCATCGAAGCTATCCAGCTCGAGATGTTCCGAGAGCAGCGAGTGCACGAGCCTAATATTGGTGAGCTGAGTCTCAAGCTCGATTATCGACGTGATGTCGGAGGCCTCGAATCGGCTGATGGCAAAATCAATGTTCTGCCTCAGTTTGCCGTTCATGCGCTGGCCGATCAAATGATTCATATCGATGGAACGTCCCAAAAGCTGTACAGCGAAGCAGCGAGTCAGTCAAGCCTTGTGCCAACCACATCATGTGTGAAGAGGGAGAGGGTACCTGGAAGTGGCGCTGCTGGAGAATAACGTTGTAGCGCGACTTGGGAGCATGGAATCGAGCGGCGCTGTAGATGAGCTCAAGTTGCTGCTTGTAAGGCTTGTCAAGCAACAAGCTGAATATCCGCCCAACGTAGTGTCAATTAAACAATTCTAGATTGTGAGTAAGTGGAGGATTGGGACCTGGATGCCTGGATCTTGGCGTGAGTGTAGATCTGTTCGCTTATCTTGAAGACCAACTGATCGAAGCACAGATTGACCTCAGCCTCAATCTCATCGTACAAGAACCGCTGGTGCAACGAATAGAGGGCCCTGTTCGCGGCGTCGTTGTATAGGTCGAGCGGATAGAGAAGGAACTGAACAGACGTGACGTATATGAGACTTGGAACTATAGCCAAGAAAGGTCACTTGTGCAGAAAACGAACCTCCATCATGGATGAGTTGTGAGACTCAAGAATCTGGTCGGTAAGGATCCAAGGAAGAGACATCTCAATAGGGAACTGGAGGCACTTGCTCATCTCCAGGTAGAATTCCCTGTACCACAGATCGGCCAGATCGGTAACCTGGGGAAATGCGTTGTTAGCCCAGCTTCAACAGAGCATGCGTCAAGGAGAGCGTACCTGGAAGATCGTGGTGCTGTAGTTGATAAGGTACTTGTAGAAGAAGGAACGATAGAGGAACTCTTCCATGACCTTGATCGACGAGCTGCTGTAGTCCTTGTCCGAATACTCAAGCTTCTTGTCGATATAGCGGTGAGCCACCAGACCATAAACGATCGTACGGATGAGGTCGAGCTGGGTCTGCGAAGGACCAACGGCTCTCTCTGGGATATCTGAACCGCCGTTCGTCTTCGTCGACTTCACCTTCTTTCCGAACAGCGCAGGGTCATCGGGTTCTTGGCCTCCCTTCCAGTCGGCGGCCATAGACCTGAGTTGCAGGAGCTCCTCACGGACGGCCTTCTTCTTCTTGGATGCGAAGGCAATCATCTCTCGCAGATGAACCTACACGGTAGAGAGTCGTAAGACCTTGACACTGCACAAACGGTTAATATGAACAAACGTACCTGAACAAAGTCCTGGAGGTCGGAGTGAATGTAAGAGCGGATGATGGGAGAAAGAAGGCCATCATGGCGCAGCATGACGGCGGCGAGACCCTTGAGGCATGCAATAACCTCAACCAACACAAAGCGCTCCTCATCGGTGTAGTTGTGCTTCACCACGCGCTCGTACTCGACAGCCTCCGGTCCGAGCTTGTCGTTCGTATTAGGGTGGGCGTACTTCCACGCACTCTGACGCAACACCTTGCCCGACCAGTCAGACAAAAGTCGCATGCCTTCGAGCACAGTAGCGTAGTGCGCTTTCGTGTCAGGCTCCGGTAGGAACTTCGCGCCAGGGTGGGCCTGGTGGTACAAGTTGATCTGCAAACAGAACGTCATTACTACAGTAAAGTAATCTATACAAGTCATGTACACTTACCTGGTGGATCATGCTGGTGAATTTGGCCAGATACATGTTGTACTCTACACGGATGCTGTCGATCTGGCCCTGAATTTCATACTCCACTGCGAGCTTCCTGTCCTCAAGACCGGGACCCCAAGTCTTCTCGTCATAATGTGGGCATCGCTTGATTGTCTGCTCGAGAGAGAACTGCATGTCGCCATAGAGCGGCACGATGGGATATTTCTGCACGTGAAGAAAGCAAAGTGATTGATGAGCATAAGGCATAGAATCCTCTGTTGCAGTGCCGCGTTACCTTGAAGAACTTCTGGAAGGGCGACAGGGAGATCTTCTTGCTCTTGAAGACGTTAAGCTTTTCATTGTCACCATCCATGAGGAAGAGGCCGTAGGACATAACACGCAGCAACGAGTGCTTCTCCTGAGGCAGAAGGAACTGGCTCTCCTCAAAGTAACGGGCGCACTGGTTCACGATCAATGACAGTACATCGTCAAACCTACCGGACACATGTGATTAGCCACCACACTCACAGAAAAAGGGATCATTAGATGTTTTATACCCGTTGATTTGATGAAGCTCAGTCTTGAGGTTGTTCGTGATGGAGTTCTGGTGAGCAAGGAACAAATAGAGGGAGTGGTTCTCCGTTGTCTGCTCGTCATTGGTCATCGTCTTGCGGAGGAAGCCAATTGCTCTGCGCAATGAACACAACCCATCAGTTATCTGGCTTTAATCGTGCTGGGTGATGAACATGCCGCCGTACCGCTTGAAGAAGGAGAAGTCGTTGTTGAGACAAGCTTTCATGTTCTTCAGGGCATCCATAATAGTGAAGAAATCCAGCATCTGGGCGAGCTTGTGCAAGTATATTTCTGAGATGGGTCGTGGCTTCTTCTTGCCTGAGTTGAGGGCGGCCGCCAGCACCTTGATGTGGTCCGAGAACTGGAGGAAAACGGAAGGACCAAACGTTGAGCACTGAGCTCCCTTTGGGGAAAAGCACATATATACACCACTGACGTACCAGTTTGACGGTGTCTCGTGTAAAGTACATCAAATCCTTCAACTTCTTAATCTCGGGCTCGAGAACTTCGAAGGTCTTCTCGTAGATGGTACCCTTGTTAGGGTCATCCTGAGCTTTCACCTAATCATTGACAATAAATGGATTACTTTGATGGACAAAAAAAGTATTTGACCCGGACGATCGGGTCAATTAGTAAGGCCGGTTGTTTTTTCAGTACCTGAGGAATGGCCTTTGAAATGGACCGGTACGTGTACACCATCTTAATGAAAGAGTCGCCCCGCTGCAAAACATCTTGCTGTTGTTCGACGAACAAAGAAATGCGTTATTAGACGGCTGGGGGCGAGGAATAGGACATGTTGTTCGGCAGGTGAAAGTCCCGAGTGGTTGATGGACGAAAAAATGTGAAAAAGAGAAGAGGGGGTATTCGTACCAGCTGGCGGACTTTGTCGATTTCTTCGGTCCATTTGGTCTCGAAGGCCTTGTTGTCCACATGGTTATAGCCTGCAGCGCTCATGGGCTCGAAGGCCACGGCCAACACGGGGCCTTCGATGTTGGGCTGCCCATCAACCAAGTCGAAGGTCTCCAGCGCATTGATACGCTCCTCCACTGTAGCCATGATGGATTTGTTACGTGGTGTCCGCGAGATTATTCAATTTGTATCTTCCCCTTCTGAGTCCAAAGTCCAAGGGGCCGGAGGAAAATAATAAATTTCTCTCGTCGACCACTTCTGGTGATCAAACTGCTTGCTCTTTAGGAAGAGGACGACTCACGGAGACGTCTGGACCGAAGTAGAATCGGCTTTACGTTCCCCTCTCCCTTCTCTTTTCTGAACCTGGCGCAGAATCGAGCGGACGACCGAAACAATTTGGTGTTGTTGGGTTCTTTTACTTATTCGCCATTGGTGCTATGTGTCGGCAGCAAACTTCGAATTGTATTGGAATGCGAATTATGTTAGAAAACTCGCCATGCGTCCGCCAGGCAGAAGAGAAGACATCAGCTTGACAAGAGGTGAGTGCAATGGGCAAAGAATCGCCAACGAGATTTTAGTACGAAAGGTAGCAGCATGTATAAGAGGAGAGTGCCTGCACAATGAGTCCCTACGAGGAGATAGATCCACCACCGGATCGTCCCCATCACTCCCATCCTTACATTAGAAAGGGCCAGAGTGACAGAACTGGTGTAAGACTCAGTCTTCCTCCTGCGCTTCTCACCCTTCTCTTTATTGACATTTCAGTTGTGTCAATTTCCTGCAGAGGAAGAGAGAACGGTCACCTGCCTGCCAGTAGTAGTGGTACGAGTTGGTAGTTATAACGAATAGACGCAAAGAAAAGGGTAGGAAGGCGGAGTCACATACCCTCGTCATCCTCTGCACGATCATATCCAATTGTTCCAGTCCATGATCCGCGCATACAAGAGGAAGAAAGAGAAACATCGTCATCAGCCAAGGATCCACATGACAAGGAAGAAAGGAAACTCGAAATGAAAAGAAAGAGAAAACAAGCTGAGAGATGTTGGAGAGAGCAAGGCGTACCCCCGCCCTCGCCGATGGTCAGGGACAGCAAACTCGTGTGTCCCATTGCCGATATGCACAGTGGCCGCACACTATACATGAAAGGGAAAATCAAATGTAACGTTAAAAAAATGTACAATTAAATAATGGTCCGGACACAGTTCCAAGAATGAAGCGTACAAAAAATGTAACCCCCAATTGAAAAAAAAAAGGACATGGATGTGAAAATAATTTGAACCGTAGAGGAAATGATTTTCACGGGCAGAGGAGGTCCTTTACCCTTTGGAGATGGCGAGAGAGATTTGGGTTCGCTGCTGGCATCGGGTCTCGTGGGCAGGAGCAGGCCGGGAGGTGTTGGTCGAGAAGAACGCTCGCTTTCCACCAGAGGAGGTTCCGAAATGGTTGGAGGAGGAGGAGTGGTCGGAGGCCCTCGTCGACGATGATGTCGATGCTCGCGGTGCGGAGGAGGATGTTCGGGACCCGAAGCTGCGCGCGCTGCCGGCGGCAGAGGCGGTTCTCGCACTGGTGGCAAACGAGCGCCGGAACCCAGCGCCAAAGGTGCGGCTACCCCCTCTATACATGTTCAACGTCCCGGACTGTCAAAATGGATTGCGGGACAGAGATTTGTTTTTTCTTTGTACCGAAGAAAAAGAGAAAATAAAAGGAAAACATTAAAAGGCAAGTGACGTCAGCGCATCCTTAAATGATGAGCCGTTCTGGTGACAGTGAGCTGATGACTTGCCTGATGACCACACTCAATCACTCTACACTGGCCCTCATGATCGCTTCTTCGAGCTCTTAGACGACGAAGAGATTAAAGTGACACTTGCCTAAAGCGCAAGTTTAGTTTGAAAAGCGTTTTGAGACAGAAAAAAGCTGGGAACTTTCTTGAACCGAAAACTCAGAATTTTTTTAGAATTGCGATCGCTTCACTGGTGGACTTGCCCAATACATAAATGACTGCTCCTACCGACTTATCAGCCAACTCGCTACTTGCCGCTTCAGACGTGAAGAGCAGCCAACAGGTGTGTCTTTGAGGAACTCTACACAAAAGCCACACAAGGCCAAGAGTTCATACACCGGCAGTCTGCTCAGACCGTAGTACTTCGACATCTTCCACCTCTTCCCACGCACCATGGACAAGTCTGGCTTTTCGCACCTCGTGGAGATCAAGGACCTCAAGCTCCGTCTTCTCAACAAGGTTTGCGGTACGGTTCTCCCCTTGATTTTATTATTTTTAGATATTTATCCTAATTTGGTAATTTAATTAATATTTATTTTCGTGAAATTGTTGCTTTGGCTAACCTTTGGGAATGAATGCAGCATTGATGATCCACGAACCGCGGTACTACTCTCCGGACCCGTCGGAGACCAAGGCCGACCTGGCGCACCTGCTGGCGGAGCTCGCGCAGCGTGATCCTGAGTTCGTATGGAAGGTGATCCTCTACGTGAGGGACGACCTCAACATCAGGTCGACGGCCAACTGGATGATGGCGGTGGCAGCCAACCTCAAGCCTTGCCACGCCTTCTTTGAGAAGTACTTCTCCGACTGCGTGCGGCTCCCGAGCGACCTGCTCGAAGTGGTGAACCTCTTCCTGGACCTGCCCGATCGCTATCTGCCCGATCGTTCGCTCCCGGCGGTGCTGCGTACGGCTGTGTGTCACAAGTTCCTTGAGTTTGACAACTACCAGCTGGCCAAGTACAACAAGGAGAAGGCGACGAAGAAGAAGCAGAAGAAGCAGAAGGAGGGCGCTGAGTCGAAGAAGGGCACCGACAATGCCACTCAGAAGCCTGCTCCCTCGGATTTGACTCAGAGCGAGGAGAAGCCGAAGAAGCAGGGACCGACTCGGTTGACCCTGAAGCAGCTCATCAGGAAGGTCCATCTGGCCGAGCCTGCCGAAGCCGTGTGCGGAATTCTGGGTAAGAAGTACCCAGAGTCGCCCGAGGTCTTCAAGAAGATGGGACTCAAGGGCGAGTTCGATTCTACCAAGGCCGGCAAGCGGATGAAGCTGCCCCTGCCCATCACTTGGGAGACTCAGCTCTCGGCATCGGGCAACAACCACGCCACATGGGAGAAGCTGATCGACGAGAAGAAGCTTCCCTTCATGGCCATGCTCCGCAACCTGAGGAACCTCATCATCACCGGCATTTCGCCCGAGCACCACGAGCAGGTGCTGGCTAGGCTCACGGACGAGCGCTCCGTGACGACGTCGCGACAGCTGCCGTGGCGTTTCCTTTCTGCCTACCAGGCCATTGACATCAACCTGGAGCAGCTGATGAACGACATGCTCGACCACGATGGCTCCAAGTACAAGGTGGTCGAGGTGCCGGTCAAGGGCCGTAAGGGCAAGCAGATGAAGGCGAAGCGGACCATCCGCAAGCGCGTGATCATCCCCGTGCACATGCCCGACCTTCCGCTCATCAAGCGCTACCAGGACGCCATCGACACGGCCATCCGTCTCGCCACGCTCCACAATCTGCCTCCTATTGAGGGCCGCACGGTGATCTTCTGCGACGTCTCTGGGTCTATGAAGCAACCGTGTAAGTCAAAGGGCAACATGGGTTCCATCCAGGACGCCTACGAGATCGCCATCCTTTTGGGTCTCATGCTGCAGTCCTGCTGCGACGAGGCTGACTTCCGTATCTTCTCCTCGCCTGGACGGAATGGGAGTGAATGCCACCTCTCGGTGCCTCTTGTGGAGAACACCATCTTGGCCAACGTTAAGCGCGTCGCCAAAGAGTCGGAAAAGCTCGGAGGTGGCACTGACTTCCCTTATTCCTACCTGGAGCAGCTCATTGTGCGCCAAGAGAAGATCGACACCTTCGTCATTCTCTCGGACATGATGATTGCGCCCGGGCGCAGCGAAATGATCGTCGGCAAGAACAGCGTGGCGAAGATTCTCGATGAGTACCGTAAGAAGGTCAATCCGAATCTCCTCTTCGTCACGGTCGATCTTTGCGGTAGTGGCTCTTCGCTGGTGGAGGCGAGCGAGGGCAAGCACCCGAATGATGTGCTGATCTCGGGCTTCTCGGACAACATTCTCAAGTTCATCGCTCAAAGGGGCGCGCTCAACAAGCAGCTTGAGTACGTTGAAGGAATCGACAAGTCCAAGCGTCTCGGCCGCAAGAAGAAGCACAACCGCCAAAGGAAGGTAGGCGAGGCCAAGAAGCCGGCCACCGAAGAGGCCGAAGCCGAAGCTGAAGAAGAGGAGAGCAGCACGGACGTGATGGAAGAGGAGAAGGGAAAGGAGATTGCGGCCTAAGTGCTTGTACTGCAACAAGGCGATGCCTTTCCCCATAAAGGAGATCATTCTGTTAGCTCTGTGTGCACTTCACCTCATCCTGGTGACAAGCAGTAAGTCCTTGTTGGCCAAAGAGAATGCAGAATCAAGCCGTAGGGAGGTGGAGAGCAAGGGTGTCGGCAAGGTGGTCATACACCCAGAGCGGGAGTCTCCTCTTGAACCCAAGCCACACCTCTGCACCACCCTTCTTGGTAGCCTTCTTCTCCTTGTATTCTTCCACCTCGCTTGTTGACTGCACGCCAACTTCCTCGTTCTTCATTCTCGTGCTGGTAGCTCCTATGATCTCCATTCCGATCGAATTGAGTACGAGGTCAAGCAGCTGCGTGTTTAATTCATTGCGCAGCATTCGTCTGTCATCAGGTTCGAGCAGCACTGGAGTGTAGAAGTCCTCATCGCGATGGGCCACCTCCTTGAGGATATGCACCAAAAAGCCCATCTTGAACTGCAAATCCCCAGTTGGGGAGGATTCGCGATGCTCAGAAAGCTCGGAGGCAAAGAGCGACGTAGCGAGGGCTCTTCGCGTTTCCTTTTCGTCTCGTTCCCTTTCTCGGGCTCGGTGATAGGCGTTAAGCTTTTGTCGGACAGAAGTCAGTGCCATCTTCAAGTCGTTCTTGATGGTCGATAGCGGGACAAGCTCGCCTTTTGCATTGCGAAGATTGGGGTGAAGTTTCATGATGAACTCCATTGCTGCCTTGAGCTCAGTTAATCGATATCCGCCCTCTGCAGACAGAACGCTGTGTGAAACAATAGTTGGAGGCCATTTTGATCAGAGTTGCGCAGTACCTGTCTTAGTTATCGTATGCTGAGGCAGGAAGTCAGATAGAAAGTCCGTGTGAGCGTGGAGATCCGTAATACCGGCCTTGATCACAACAAAGACGAACACAGGGAACTTCTCTTCTGCACCGCTTTAAAGTAGGGTTGAGTTTACCGTGTGAGTCTTATAACAAAAGGAGAACCTCCTACGTACATGTAAACCAGTGGTCCATGGCTAGACGGCCGTGTAGCCATTTTTTGGGGCGAACAACCGATGAGGATGTGCTTGGAAGTATCCATGAGACACTGGAGCTTGCCACGAAGAGTTGTTTCATCTATAAAGAACAGAGAGTTGATCTTGTGCAAGGTACGATCAACAAGACTAGCAATGTACTGTGGAGGTTTCTCAAGCTTCGTATGGCCGCGAGAAAGGGATGATCCTTTGTTTCTTGTCTATGCAGATGAGTTGCAGTTAGTTTGGATGCAATGAGGTCATAATGGTAGGCTTCGTACAAGCCGGAGGGTATGTCCAAAGCAGGTAAAGAGCCGCTTCGGCTTAATCGGTGCTGCACCTTGTTTGCGACTTTTGGTGAACGCTTGGCCTGCGATACACTATGTCAGCATTACCTTAGTTCATCAGTACTGCGATCAAGGTATTTACCTCATGTTCCCTCGTCCAAGGGCTTTCCCAGGCCATTTGTATTCCGAGATCCTTTGGCGTTAACTGCCACAATGAATCGAGCTTGGCTTTGAGGAGGGTATCTTTCTTTCGATTCTACGATTTTTATGTGAGAATAACTGTCATAGTGCCAGGGAAACAGATTTACCTTCAGCTGATATAGCAAGAAGAGGCGTTGATAGATACGTATGAACACTGCTTCTTTCAGGGCGACCAAGAGTAACCTGGTTAAAAATGATTAATAAGCCCACAGTCGCAATGAACATTCCGGCCCGAACGCACTTGCTGCTTTCAGAATCCACCAGAGCTGGATCCCATTTAATTTGCTTTTCCATTTCTTTGTGTGTGTATGCTGTGTGGTAGATACAACGCTGTCAAGCACAGGCAATCTAGCAAGGAATAAATGAATACGCACTGATGAACGAGGCTACGTCATCGACGGCCTGTGGAACGAGGTGGACCACATTCTCTTCATTGTAATCGCTATATACGGCTTCAAACATATTTACAAACTTGTCGACTGCTTGACCAAAGGAACGAGAACGGTCCCTGTAGAGTGTCTCAGCAACGCCGCACGCGATACATAAATTATGAGGAGAATACCCCAGCAATGCAACCAGGTCTGCATAATTGCCTAAAATCACCTGTGGATCCTTCTCGCTGTGTACCATATATCAACTTCCTGAACTCCATTGCAGCTGGCCAAGGCAAGTGCGTAACGATCGTACCCATCGGGCGAGAATCCGGTCCACTTTTGTGTATATACCACAAGGTCGACTTGGCCCAGCTTTCTTGCCGTTTTCATGGTGTTTTCGAACAGCCTCTGTGAGAATCTGAAGAAGGATTGAATGAGCACAGTGTTGTCTCAACTGAATAAATAGTATCGTACTTGGCTGCTTGAGCAAGGCTACCCTTGCTGAACTTGGCCTGCGAGATCTGGTCACCCTGCCAGATACCCACTACGACGTCTCCGTTTGCCATACACAAACGGCCTTCGCCTTTCCGTCCGTCGTTCCACCACATTCCTTCGAATACTGTTCCGTCGTTGTATTGGAAAGTGCCGTAACCATGTCGCTTGTTGTCCTTCCATGTCCCTTGATATCGTTCCCCATCTGGGAACACAAAGACACCATAGCCGTTCCTCTGTAGCCACAATCCAATGTTGAGTCACTTCATGGTCATAAGTGTGGTTGAAGAAACGAGCAGCAACCTGATCTTTCACGAATGAGCCCACATATCGTGACCCATCGGTCTGGTGCATCTCTCCCTACCGGTCTATTCGTCAACAAGGGCGCAACAGAACACACGAACAATTCGACATACCTCGCCGGTTCGCGACACGGTATAGTCGATTGGGTGTGTGGTGGAACTGTTTTGTGCCTGAAAGACAATCATTCCATAGTATGTGTCACCATTATCGTATATTATCTTCCCCCTTCCATCTGCTCGGTTGTAAAGCTCAGTCATTCTGTCGATTGTAGAAATGTATCAAAGACGGTACCTGGCTTGTCGCTGATCCATATACCTTCGAACTTGGATTTATCAGTGAAAAATATGGTGCCGGGGCCTTCTCGTTTGCCTTGCGCCCATACACCGTCAAAATAACGCCCACTTGGCCAGGTGTATCTGTGTTTTGATCAAGAGGTGTATCCTATCATTAGTGAACTCTGCCAGCATTCAAGCCCATGTCGCACTTCCATCGCTTACCGGCCATTCCCGTGCCTCATCCCGGCTTCCCATGCTCCCTCGTACTTGTCCCCATTGCCGTATCTGTTTCAACAGAAGGTCAGCTGTGTGCTCTAGAGTTGAGCTAGGAATCTCGTTTGCCCTATCTCATACCTGATAGTGCCAAACCCTTGCTTGAATCCGCTCACCCAGTCACCAAGAAAACTGTCTCCTGCAGGAGCCTCCTCCTTACCGAAGCCATGCAACTACCAAAAGGGCCCAGATGGTGGGTGATGGAACGTCAGCATTCTTGACCAAGGGCTAAGTACTTTGCCATGAACCACATCGCCGTTGTATACAGAGCCACCAGGCAGTTGCACCCGCTGATGTTTCACAAACGACCATACTGTTTCCTTGGCCAGAGTATCGAGCTGCACTCAGAAGACAACATGTATAAGAGATTCAGTACTAACGTAAAGTAATGGATGGTGAGCGTTACATGAGCGTCTCGATCATCCGAGCCAAGGTGGACAGGCAAGATTGCTCGCAGGTTGTCGTCTGGCTTCATGCTTGTCTTCAGCGAAGAAAGCCACCTGATGTTTGGCTTTTCTATCAGATATGTGCGCTCACCCAGAAGTACACGATGATGGAACCGTACCGCAGAGCATTGTCCTCCGTGCCGTCCGACGAGTTCTCATAGGGTGAGAGCAGCACGTGGACAATCACAACCTGCACTTCAGCACTCAACTTCTTCTGAATGAACTCTGCCTCCTTTTTCATCCTGCATTCCACGTTCACGCACAATCGCGCACTGTGTAGTCAGATTCATGAACATTCATCACAGCCATTCATCCATCACTCGCGCAGAGTACTCTGATGATGGTAATGATGGCGTCAATGACGTACCTGGCCTCCTTTTGAGGCCAGTTCTGTGAGGCGAAGCAGAACCAGATCAGATCCAGCGTGTGCTTGTTCTCCTGCACGTACTGCTGGATGGCGTCGTTCCTGCGTCGCCTGCGCACGGCTTCCTCCAGCTCCTCGTCACTCACCACGAACGAGCGCCGCTGCGGCGAGCTGTCTCCCGCAGCCGCCGCCGTGCCGACAGCCGTGGCCGAGCTCCTCAACGACGTCGATGGCGATGACGAAGCAGAGGAAGACGATGAACCAGAGGTTTGGCGCTTGAGTAGAAGACCTCCCGAAGATGAAGAAGAGCCCGAGTAGAGATCTTCAGAATCGTGATGGGATTCCCCATTACAATCTGACACATCGACTGCCGCCGATTCGTCTTCATCTACGAGGAATCGCTCATCGAGTATGAACTCGATCACTTGTCCATGTGGCTCGATTACCTCTTGTACTTGCCGCAGGGCACCATTATGAGCTGGAGGATTTGAATGGTTTTGGCATTCTGGTGGCGGCCGCCCGGCGGCTGCGGCGATGGGCTCATGGAGCTGGCGTAGGAGGAGGTGCTCTCGGTGCAGAAGGGACCCGAGGAGGAGGGTGCAGCTGGCCTGCTCGCCCACGACGAGCACACGAAACAAGTCTCGGGGGGGCAGCTTCCAGCCATACTTGTGGAAGGCCGAGGTGGCGTGATTCGTACCTCCTTCTTTGCCCATGCCTGTCTCTTCTTTCTCAATCACCAACCCTCCCAAGATGAAGAGAGATGCAGTGCGCGGTCACACACGGCTCACTAAAGAATTTGAATTATGAAACAAAACAACACAGAAGAAATTCAAACCACTTACACAAACGCCGACACAAAAGGATGGACGTGGTGCGGAAAAGTATGATTCTTGAAAAGTGGAACGAAAGTGGGACACTGTCCAAGGCTAAAAGAATTGCATTGTTGGTTTACATGGCATGCCCTGATGCGATCGAAACTTGCCGAACCAAGAGCATGGTCTCATCGATTTTTCTTTTCCCTTTTCCCTTTGCTATTTTCTTTCTATTTTCTCAAACGAAGAAAAGAATTTCCTAGTAGGAAGGCAGAATAAATCCGGACACCCTTTCGGGCATGTTTACGCCAACGTACCTCGCTCTGTGCTTTTACGCTAACCGGTAACAACAAGAAGAGGAAGGAACAAAAAGGGGAAGTGTCGAACGTTGAAGGAAAGGCAAGTGGCATCACGTTCACGCATAACCGTACATAACAAACAAACTGACCCGGCCTCTCCCAAACAGGGTTCCTACGCTTTTCGTCGCCACCTTCCTTCCCGCACTGCTCTACTTCAGGACAAGACCTTCAAGAGGAGGCCCCACGTCGAGAAGGGAAATAGGCTTCAAGTAGGTAATATATACTTATACATACTCACCTCCCCTTTTCTGCGTAGCCCGTCCCAGTCTCGTTGTCGTACCTCCCTCTGAATAAGTCCTCCCTAGCTAACATACCTTCCTTTCTATTTCCCTTCTATTACCCCTTCTCTTCCCCCTGACATGGACTGGTTCGACCCCGCTCTCGACAGGAGACCTCTCAGGGCCCATCCTACACGCCAGTCGATCCAAGCGATCTTGATTTACATCCAGCTGATTCAGAGAATCGAGATTCGATCAGGATTGAATCAAAACCTCATCTGAATCGATCTTGAACCTGATGTCTTCAAGCGACGATAACGATAAGCAAAACAACGGCATGGGGTCCGACAACAGGTCGCCTCAGCTCCAGGCCTCCCACCAGGGCGGCCACAACGGAGGCCAGCAGGGTCAAGGTCCGCCTGGCTCCAACCCGATGGTGAGCGGACTGGGTCCCATGGCCCACCACCCTGCCCTGGCGCACCACACCCAGCACCACGCATACCCCGTCGGCCTGCAGCACGCCCACTCGATGCCGCCGCACGTCATGCACCACCATCACCACGAGATGGGTCCCGAGGGCAACGTGCTCACCAACATCCGCATCATGCCCCAGCAGCCCACAGCGTCGGTCATGCACCACCAGATGCCGATGACCTCGCGCATGACTGTGTCGAGCATGGAGACCGTTGACGGCGGCTCCAGCGAGGAAGAAGACGACGAAGATGCGGACTCTGGCGAGACTGGTGGTAACGGCGGAAACACTGGTTCCAGCAAGGGCAGCAAGGGCGTGTCCGGCTCAAGCGGCAAGCCCCTCGCAAGCAAGATAGGTAAGAAAAAGACTGGAGGCACGGGACGCCGTAGGATCGACATCAAGTTCATTGAGAACAAGAGCCGCAGGCAGGTTACTTTCTCTCGGCGTAAGCGCGGTCTCATGAAGAAGGTACGCCAAGTCGTGTCCTGAGAGCTTCAGGGAGAGGTACAGCGAGCTCATGAGCAAGGTGATCTGCAGGCATACGAGCTGACTACGCTCACGGGAACTCAAGCGCTGGTACTCATTGCTAGCGAGACTGGTCATGTGTATACGTTCGCCACGCCAAAGCTGCAGCCGGTGGTTACCCTCAGGGAGGGCAAGGAGCTTATCCAGTCTTGCCTCAACGCTCCTGAGAACAATTATCCCACCTCGGACTTCATCGCGAACAGCGCCAACACTCACCCACAGGCTGTTACAGGACCCAAGCACGAGCCTCACGGTATTCTTCTGCTGAGCCCTCGATGATTAGAGAATTGTCTAACGCAGCGTTCGTCAGGTTCCCCGCCACAGATGCAAGGACCTCCTCACCCACAGCACTCTCATCCTCATCCCGATATGCTCGGTAACATGTACGGAGCTCCTGGTCTTCCTCCGCACGCGCACCCGCACTACGGCCACCCAGGCCCGCTGCCTACCCACATGCCTCCTCGTACGCTGCATCCCTCACCTCGTAGCGTTGCTGCGTACTGATTTGCATCTTCTAGCCTCTGGGTACCCTCCGGATATGTACATGAGCGCTGGTCCTCCTCCTATGGGCGGCTACTGAGTAGTCCTGATAACTGGACGCGAGACTGTTATGGCGTAAGGGCGAACTCGGCGTCTTCTCCGATGGTACCTCGATTTCGCGGGACGTTTGAAACTCTTGCAGCGCGATATCCGCGCCTCTTCCGTACTACCCTCCCACCCTGGGCCTTGCCTTCTTCATCGTGGGATATGACTCTGGTGTCTCTCCACTTGTACACAATCCAGCTCACACAAATAAACGAATCTCTCGCTCTATGTGCTCCCTTCTCGCTTGCCAGGGAGCGTGCTAGGTGTCACGTCACCGAGCCACAATTGACCTCAGTTCTGGTTGTCCCCTGTGCCACCGTTTCCGGGCTAGGGATATGGAGAATGTCTGGCAGTGACGTGATTGGGGAAGTTCCTGGAAGTTGCGCTCGTCTTTCGTGTCCCTCCCCAGCACCGCAGCAAAGATCTTCCCGCTGAGCCATCATTACCACAACAACACAGGTACCCAGGCTGCCTGCTTGCTTCTCCCCGGACCGGGCCGCGCACATCAACGCACTCAGAGAGGTCTCCCTCACTCTTTCTCCAGCCGGGGTAACGTAGCCGGTACCTTTACATATCCCTCCGATCCCAATTGATCGAATACATTTAATTTGAATTTTAAACAAAAGTTGTTTTTTGGAGAAGAAAGGAAAGCCAAAAATGGACCGCAAATTGGATTAATTTCCTTTTGTACATTACATACAGAACAGGATGAGCTCCAAGAGCCCGAAGATCGACGCCTTCCAGGGCAATTTCAAGAACAAGAAGCTACACGCGACGTTCAAATTGCCCTCAGAGGACAATTACATTCGCGGTACGTACCGCGTCTGTTCTTTGACAAATTTCGCTCATCTCTTCCTATTACAACAAAATTAATTTTCAAATCAATTGCGGACCTTACCTGGTCAGATTTCCCCTGTGCCATTCTTGCTTCCTTCGACCCGAGCCTCGATGAGGGCCTGACTGAGATCAATGGCCGTTTGTTCGTGACCACGGGTCATCTGTGCTTCGAAACCAACGGCGCCAAGAAGATCCAAGTACGGTGCCATAATCTCGCCTTTAATTTTTAAAAATAATTATATAAATCATTTTATTTCTTATTTTGTGGATATTTTATTATTTTATATTTTCGGCTGAAATGGTAAAAATATTGACGGTTTCCTCGTTGTACTAATTGACACAACAGAAAGTCTTACCGTGGACCAACGTCACTACGCTCGACAAGCACCCGGAAGAACAGATAATCGTCACCGTCGCTGGGAACGAGCAGGCACGACTGTCCCTTCCTCGTTCCTTCTTTCCTTCTCTCAGCGCTGAGCTGTTGCTGTCGTCGGCCAGCGGTGGTGCTCAATACTATCTGAGAGTGAAGATTCTCTGATGATCGCAAGAGAGTCCTCCAGTCTAACACATTGATGGTACAGCTTACATTCTCCCGATTTGGATCTCGCCTGGATGAGGCCATGGAGACCATACAGGCCCAACGGGAAAAAGGTCGTACCAGTACCGCTTCCAACGGGAACGCCAATGCTGCCGGAGATGAGCACAAGTCTGAAAGTGAGGCTACGCAAGAGCAGACCCAGCCCGAGCACAACGGTGATGAGGACAACGAGAACAAAGATGACGAAGAGCACGATGATAACGAGCACCACGATGAGACCGGCGACAAGAAGGGCAGCCGTTCCAGTAGGCGCCGACGAAGGAGGAAGGCTAAGAAGCATCAAGAAGAGCACAATGACGAGGCAAAGCTCAAGCAAGCCGAGGAAGAAGAACGTAAGCGCAAGGAAGAGGAGGAAGCCGAGAGAAAGCGCAAGGAAGAAGAGGCTGAAAGGAAGCGCAAGGAAGAGGAGGAAGCCGAAAGGAAGCGTCAGGAAGAGGAAGAAGAGCGGGCTAGACAAGAAGAAGAGCGTGTGAAGCGGGAAGAAGAGGAGAGAAAGCGCAAGGAAGAGGAAGAAGAAAGGCTTCGGCAAGAGGAAGAGGAGAGGAAGCGTAAGGAAGAAGAAGAGCGTGTGAAGCGAGAGGAAGAAGAAAGAAAGCGCAAGGAAGAGGAGGAAGCCGAAAGGAAGCGTCAAGAAGAGGAAGAAGAGAGGAAGCGCGAGGAAGAAGAAGAGCGGCTCCGACAAGAGGAGGAAGAGAGGAAGCGCAAGGAAGAAGAAGAGCGGCTCAGGCAAGAGGAAGAAGAGAGGAAGCGCAAGGAAGAGGAGGAAGAGAGGAAGCGTAAGGAAGAGGAGGAAGCCGAAAGGAAGCGTCAGGAAGAGGAAGAAGAGAGGAAGCGCAAGGAGGAAGAAGAGCAGCTCCGACAAGAGGAAGAAGAGAGGAAGCGCAAGGAGGAAGAGGAAGCCGAAAGGAAGCGTCAGGAAGAGGAAGAAGAGAGAAAGCGCAAGGAGGAAGAAGAAAGGCTCCGGCAAGAAGAAGAGGAAAGAAAGCGCAAGGAAGAAGAAGAGCGACTCAGGCAAGAGGAAGAAGAAAGAAAACGCAAGGAAGAGGAAGAAGAGCGGCTCCGACAAGAGGAAGAAGAGAGGAAGCGCAAGGAAGAGGAGGAAGCCGAAAGGAAGCGTCAGGAAGAGGAAGAAGAAAGAAAGCGCAAGGAAGAAGAAGAGCGTCTCCGACAAGAGGAAGAAGAGAGGAAGCGCAAGGAAGAGGAGGAAGCCGAAAGAAAGCGCAAAGAAGAGGAAGAGGAGAGGAAGCGTAAGGAAGAAGAAGAAAGGCTCCGGCAAGAAGAAGAGGAAAGAAAGCGCAAGGAAGAGGAGGAGCGCCTCAAGCAAGAGGAAGAAGAAAGAAAACGCAAGGAAGAGGAAGAGAGACTAAGACAGGAGGAAGAGGAGAGGAAGAAACGTGAAGAGGAAGAAGAGGCTAGAAAGAAGTTAGAGGAAGAAAGATTGAAACGCGAAGAGGAAGAAAGGAAGCGGCAGGAAGAGGAGAAGCTTAGACTTGAAGAAGAGGAAAGGAAGAGGCAAGAAGAAGAGGAGAGGAAGAGAAAGGAGGAGGAAGAGAGGCTCAGACAGGAGGAAGAGGAGAGGAAACGCAAGGAGGAAGAGGAGCGCCTCCGACTCGAAGAAGAACAAAGAAGGAAGCAAGAGCAAGAGGAGAAAGAAAGAAAAGAGCTGGAGGAGAAGCTAAGGCAGGAGGAGGAGGAGAGGAAGCGTACGGAACAAGAGGAAAGAGCTAGACTTGAGGAGCAGCAAAGGATCAAGCAGGAGCAAGAAGAGAAGGAAAGAAGAGAGCTCGAAGAAAAGCTGAGGCAAGAGGAAGAGGAGAGGAAGCGCAAAGAGGAAGAGGAGAAGGTTAGACTTGAGGAACAGCAAAGGAAGAAACAAGAACAGGAGGAAAACGAAAGAAGGGAGATCGAGGAGAAGCGCAAACAAGAGGAAGAAGAGCGGGCACGTCACGAACAAGAGCAGAGACTGCACGCGGAGGAAGAGGAGGCAAGGAAACGCAAGGCAATCGAGGAGCAGCTGCTGCGTGAACAGCGCGAGGCTGAAGAAGAGAAGTTGAGGAAAGAAGCTGAACACCAGCACCAGCTTGAAGCTGAGGCTGCACGCGCAGTTGACAGCGCTCGCCGACAGGAGACCAGAACGACACCTCAACCATCCGCCACTCCTGCCGCTGTGCCGGCAACCACTCCTACCTTTACTGTAGTTCCCACTCCCACTTCTACTGCCAGGTCTGCTTCGGTATGGTTTCTCCTCTCCTGTGTGTCGTGTGATGTATCATTAACTGGTGCACAGAGCGAGAGTGGCAGCAGCGCAACATTGATGATGGCTGGTGCCGCTGTGGCCCTCAGTGTGGCTGTCGCTGCCGCCTTTTTCTTCATGCGCTCGTCTCCGCGCAAGTGATGATCTCAGTCATGATGACAGGAACAGAGGCCTTGTGAAGAATACTTGTTTTTGCTTTTGTGCATTTTACACAATCTTTTTGCTTCCCTTCCAGAATGCAGTTATTATTTGAGTATTTCGTCCGGTTTGGGATTTCGATTTCCTAAAATATTTCGATAGTTGGATCTGTACCCATACATACAAAATGGCCACATCTGGGCAACAGAAGGATCCGCCCTTCTACACGTCCGATGTCAAGGACATCTTGAATAGCTTGGAGACGACCAAACAGCAGAAGGCTGCCCTCGAACAGCGCATTGCTGCCCATGTCGCCAAGACCATCGAGGCGCGGCTCCAGCCCGTCCTCTTGGACGAGCTCAAGCGGCTCGAAGAGGAGGAACTCGAACTCGTCCGCATCGACGTCAGTCTACGCGAGCGCCTCGTCGATACCCTCCAGCAAGCCCGCAGGTACATCATCATTCCCAATTTAACGACAAATTATAATTATACTTATAATTATTCTATTTTTATTCTTCATAATTGAACAAAATTTATTTTATGTAAATGTCCAACTCTGTCAATCCCTCAATAAAACTGAAAAAATGGACGATATATATTATATTATTTATGATTTATTTGGATTTTTTTTAAATATTGTAAAAATTATGGGAAAAGTAAATGTTAAAAATATTTTTATCTAGGTTACCACACAGGAAGAGTCATTTACTGAATTATTCGCAACATACTAAATTGTCTGGTGTTTTGTGCTGGATAGGCAGGAGCTCCGCAAGGCCTGTGGGATGGACGTCACTGATGATAGCCTGCTATGCCAGTCGGGCTCGGGAGGTTCCATACGGGCGTACGAACAAGCCTGCACTCTCTCTCCTCTCTCTTTGGCATGGAGTGATGTCGTTCAGCTGAAGCGTGAACGATGGCTTGTGCAGGGGAGTAGATTCGCGTATCGGCAGAACTGCTACAGCAGAACTGCGGTCGCGCCAGGCGTCCAACCCATTCCTCGAGGG
Source organism: Acanthamoeba royreba (assembly GCA_000826365.1). Taxonomy (NCBI): domain Eukaryota; phylum Discosea; order Longamoebia; family Acanthamoebidae; genus Acanthamoeba; species Acanthamoeba royreba. The sequence goes on along the minus strand of CDEZ01022470.1, from coordinate 69,217 downwards.
GAGGTGCGTTCCACTTTTCTTGGGCTGTGCTCTGTAGTGCTCTGCTCTGCGCTCACCGGGCGAACATGTATACAGCACGTCTGTGGCGCACACTGCCGAATCTGAGGCTGCATTCTCTCAGGAGTTCTTCTCTCTCAATCTCAAGAGAGAGGAGATTGAGATCAAGCAAGAGGTCCAGTTGGGTAAGGGAGCCTACGGCTCAGTGTATGAGGGAAGGTAACATAAACTTCGTACTCATTACCAACCAACTCATGTTGCTGATGGAGGAGCTATCTATCCCGCAGGCTACGCGGTCACAAGGTGGCAGTTAAAATCCTCACGCCAAAATGGGCTTCGCAGGCGGAGATTGATGCCATCTTGAATGATTTCAAGAATGAGTGTGCCCTCATGAGGTACATTGCAGCTACTGCCATCTGATCCTTCTGTTACTCAATAACTGACCCTATTTCCTGTACCGTAGAAAATTGGCCCACCCGAATGTTGTCCTCTTGATGGGTGTGTGCGTAGATACCACAAAGAAGGATCACCAACTAATCATGGTAACTCAGCTGATGGAGGTATGTAAGCTACATCGGTTCTGACCCTAATTAGATACTAACCTCTGTAATCTGTACACAGCGAGGAAGCTTGCACACTTTGCTTCACGGTGACCCAAAGAACCGAGTTCCTTTCAAGAGAAGGATGCGTTTTGCGAGACACTGCTCTTGCAATGAACGCGATGCACCTTTCCAACCCCCCAATCCTGTACGATATCCAGTGGCGCGTTCTCCTCCTGTTACTCATATTCACCGTTATTCCTACAGGCACTTGGATTTAAAGTCGCACAACATTCTTGTTGACAAAAATTGGGTCGCCAAAGTTGGCGGTATGTCGCTCAGCTTCAACAGTTCTCATGGAAACCACTTAGTGACTTTGGTTCAGATTTTGGTCTGTCTAGAGTGATGCGAGCTGATACCAACAAAGGTCAAGCGGGTTCTCCAGGTAATGCCTCCTCCGCAGACCCGTTAAACGGAGCAAGTGTTCCAATTCATCACACTTGACTATTTCAGTGTACATGGCCCCGGAGGTGCTCGCGCAAAAGCCCTATGGTCCCAAAGCCGACGTCTACAGGTGTGTTGTTTTTTCTTAATCGGTCTAACATTGCTTGCTAACCTTCTACGTGCAGCTTCGGCATTGTGCTCTGGGAGTTGATTACCAATCAAGTTCCTTACCAGGCTGAAGGATTTGCCACACTTGAAGGTATGCAGCACTCGTTCTAGCAGTGAGCGAGCCTTCAATCTCATTTATGATATCCTTCTGCAGAGGTATTCCAGCACGTCGTCCTTGACGGCAAGCGTCCGGTTATTCCTCCGAGGTATGATTTTATGTTCGACGTGTGCTGCACTTAAACTTTAGCCCAACTAAACCTGTCTGCAGATGCCCTCCGCAGTTAGCATCCCTTATAAAGCAGTGCCTGGAGTATGATCCGGAGAAGCGCCCTACATTCCAACAGATTATTGACTCTCAGGCTCTTGACGATGATGGTTTGCTCCTTGATGTCATTGCCGCATTAACTGTTGCACTAACTGTCTCAATCAGTGATTGTTGATGTAAGCATCAGCGAAACCAATGCGCATGGGCGTACCTTTTGGAAGAAGTGCTTCAAGAAGAATGATGAAATTCTTGAGGTAGTGCCATGGAAGCAGTTCGCTGTTGCTCTTTTCCAGTTCTGCAACTACAGCTTCGAGGACTCTCTTCCCTTCGATGAGCAATTGCCTGTGAAGGCTCTTAAGCTCGCTCTAGGTAATTTAGCTTCTCTTTGTGAGAAATCGTTTTGATAGTAACACTCGTACAGCTCGCGACGATGCGGTTACCATCGAGTGGTTCAGCAAGGTGCTTGAATGGTTCGGCCCATTCACGTTGGATTCCAAGTTTATCGACAACACAACAAAGACCATTTCGATCAAGTATGTATTAACTCCACGGGTTTTATCAGTTAATTAGCTGACGAAGACGCGACGTTCAGAGGTTTCTGGGGCGACATTTCAAAGGATCAGGCTACACAGCTTCTTGTTGGCAAGAAGGAGGTAGGCTCCAACACAATCTACTGTTATTATTCATCATGCTGATCATGACATCTTTCGACTGCTGTAGGGAACGTACCTGATCCGCTACAGTGCAGAGGCTCCTGGATTCATGGCAGTTACTGTTCTTCAGTCCGGTGAGCCGCCCATCAAGCACTACCGCATCCAGCATAAGTACGACAACGTGCCATCCGCACTCGCACAAGTGCGTTGCTTACATTCTGTTTACTCCAGAGCAGGGCTTGGCTATGTGCTCGGTAAGACTGAGTACAAATCCCTCACGTCCCTACTTAAGTCGAACAGAGAGGAACTTGGATTGGAGGTCAGTTAGCCACTGTTGATCCGAATGAATGATCTGTCACTCACTCTCCGTACACTCCGTGTTGTATAGCACCCGCTCTCTGGTTCGCCGTTCTCGGCCATGCTCAAGGCCCACGCCATGCCCATGCAGTCTGTCTACCATCAAGTCATTCTCACGTATGCCCCCATTTAGCACGAGTCTCAGTGTGCGCCCTCTGAGACTGTGTTTCACGTGCAGGGATGAAGACTATGAAGATGCAGACAAGAAGAAGTCCAAGAAAGATAAAAAGAGCAGGAAGTGACAGACCTCTGTGTAGTCCCAGTACAACCTGATTGTGTTAACTCACTTTTACAAGTTCAATGAAACTAGCAAGACCATCACTGCCGACGGTGATTGAAGAAGCGCTTCAACGTTTTCGACTTATGCTCCAAGGTCGGGAAAAAGAGTTACCACTCAGTGCAGATGCGTCATCTGGTTTTCCTTGACTTCTTCGGCCAAGACGTGAACTTTGTTGGCAGACAAAGTTGGCAGGCGTTGCGCTATTAGACGGCTAATTGCTTTGGACCTGATCGTATATGTGAGACCAAGGTGATGTGAGTTCAACACAGATTGATCAATTCTCAAGCAAGCAGGACCAACCGAAGGACGATATTGGAATAGTGTGATTTGCTTCCAGCTGAACGCTTGCCCAAACGGTGGTAGCCTGATACGGGAAACAATTGCTGTGAAGCCCATAGATAAGCTGCTTGCACGAGTGAATGCGAACTCAGGAGTAGCACATGTGTACCTTGACATATTTGCCAAAGTTGGCCATGGTGATCGGCTTCAATCCTTCTCGATTGCAGAACTCTGTGTACATGTCGAACATCACATTGCGTTCGATCTCTCCATTGCCTGACATGAACGTTTCCAGCATCCTGTTGTCGATCACCTTTCACAGTCAGGGATCGCACAGTCCACTACGCAAGAGTGCGGTGCTGCGTACCACTTTGTAACCTGGGGATCGAGCTTAGGCTGCTTTCCAGGCTGCGTCTGTGGCTGTCTGTGGCTCTCTCTGTCGGTGCCACAGCACAGCTGTGGCTGTGATCGTGGTTGTGGCAGCTGGCTTCGACAGTTTCTGCTATAAATTTCCTCGAAGGCCACGGATAGATCACGCTCGCAACCAACCTCGAATATCCGTTGCGGAGGTGCCTGGTAATCAAGAATGTAGTCGTAGAGATTTTCGAGCCAGTAGAACTCGTGGAATGGCACGGTGATTCTCACTCGATGAAGGAAGCTATCAAGAAGCTTCCAATTGCGAGCTCCTCCCAGCAGATCAACCTGCATCATACAATGGTGAGACACACATAATCTGCATTGCGCGGGAAGATGAAGGCTTACGGCGTTAAAAATGAGCGCATTGTTGTTCACAGTGAGTTCATGAATATTGATCATCATGTATGCAGGCGGCATGTGAAGGAGGAGCTCAAACAATGCACTGCTCAGAGATAGAGATAACATAACCGTGATAACAAGTCAACTGTGCTCGGAGCACAGGGTAGAAAGCAATAAGCACAACTTTTACGTACGTGGCAGCTTTGGTTGCATGAGGCCGAGAATTTATCACTGTATAACCGATAGCACGTAGAGCCAAAGTGAAGGTCTTCAACAGATAATACAACTGTAACGAAGGCGAGTTAGCCAAGTACTGCGGGGCACTGAAGGGATGTTCAGTAACTATACGTAGCGGGAAGGTCGAGCTGCGCGATGGGAAGATAGAATTGAGCGCTCAAGATCCCTTTCAATTAATAAGGAGTTGACTACCTGCTCGGACAGCATCGAATGCACTTGATAACTCACAGCAACATCTGATCGTGAAACCAATATTTCTAAGGAAAAGCTTCTTTCATACAAGGTGAGGTAGTTACGTTGTCGAAAGACAGCCACAATTGGCATTATCTGGTGCATCATTTCTGCGACTCTATGATGCAAATCCCACGCAGCAGGCCTCCTAGCGTAAACGCATCAGAGAAGTGTATTCTTGCCCGTTTCCTAAAGGTGGGAGCGTACGCGCTGAATCTCTTCATCTGCTTCCAGTTCTTTACGTAAGGAGGATGCTGCTTGGCGTTCTGAAGTACCTGTGCCACATCCTGCTTTGTGTGTGATGCCTTCATACTGAACAATCTTGTTACCAATAGGTGTTGCCCCTCAAAGAGACACCATCACAAGCATACCTCACTAACTTATAGAAGACCAAATCGTTGAAGGCCCCAACCTGCGTACATATATCCTCACCTAAACTGAGCAGATGGGTCTTGAGCTCGTAGCCTGCCCAGCGATGACGGAAGATTGGTAAGAACATCGGCACATGACTAAGTATCAAGAACTACCTTCTGCGGCCGAATCTGCGTAGAGGCTTGACCACCAGCCAACACCTACAAGAGCGGCAGCAACATCGTAGTCAGGCTTATCCAATTTCTTCAATGTCTCGATTGCCTATAAACCCCCATGATCATTGTAAAAACAAAGAGATCAGGAGTCAGAGAGAGAGTGTGTGTTGATCAGTTGGCTTGCAGCTCTTTTTCTGTACCAGATTGAAGAAACTTCGTGCATGATTCCATTCTTTGTTGAGAAAACAACCTGATGTTGATTGGAGTGTTAGACTGACTGTCATGCCTAAGTAGGGAGTTGACAGAAGTTCACCTGCTGAAATGACCAGCATGCAATTGAACGTGAGCGAGTTTCTCTCGGTCTTGCCCTCTGAATCGAGAAATACATATTTGAGCAGCGGCATCTTCATGCTCAACGGATTGATTGGGGTTAGATTGTAGAGGTTCTCACGAAACAAATCCCTTTTGATTGGGCCGCACACAACAGCGAAAAGAAGAATGTAAGAACATCAGTGACTCTCAAATAGATCGCAAAAGAGGTGTATACCTGTAGATCTTTAACCTGAAAACCAACTCGAGATGAGAACTTGCAGCAGGATCTCCACATCTATCGTACATGGTGATATATGTGAGACCAAGGTGATGTGAGTTCAAACACAGATTGATCAATTCTCAAGCAAGCAGGACCAACCGAAGGACGATATTGGAATAGTGTGATTTGCTTCCAGCTGAACGCTTGCCCAAACGGTGGTAGCCTGATACGGGAAACAATTGCTGTGAAGCCCATAGATAAGCTGCTTGCACGAGTGAATGCGAACTCAGGAGTAGCACATGTGTACCTTGACATATTTGCCAAAGTTGGCCATGGTGATCGGCTTCAATCCTTCTCGATTGCAGAACTCTGTGTATATTTCATACATCACATTGCGTTGGATCTCTCCATTTCCGAGCACGAACATCTTCACCATCCTGTGGCGGTGCAACTTCCCAGTTAGCGATCAAGCTCTGCCGCCTGCACGCTCATCATCAAGCTGGTCGAGGGCTGGACGTAAAGCCACCATGCACGCGTACCACTCCTTAACCTGTGAATCGGCCAGCTTCACAGTCGACTCCATGTCGGGCTGCGGCTGCCGTGAGTGCTGGCCTATCTGCACAGAACTATGATGCTCCGATTCCCTGCCTTCCTTGCTCTTGTTTTCTATCTCGCTTACACAGACTCTTACATCTGCCTCCTCTCGGCTTGACTCTTGCTCTGGCTCACCAGAGCCTGCCACTGATCAACAGTACATACAAAGGTTAAAGGTATCGGGCACCCTTGACGACAGAGTACACACGTACTTGAGATGAGGTAGCAAGTCAACAATGGTACGCATTGGTGAGACCAGTTGGGGTCGGCGCTGATCAGGCAGTCGCATTGGGGGAAGATGAACCTCACAGTTACTACGCCTTCACCGAGCTTCAGCGATTCTTCACCAGAGGTAGGGTAATAGACACTGTAGAGGCCTTGCTGGATTGCTTCGGCCGTCCTGCGAACAACACTCGAGCCAGAGGAGCCCTTGCCCAGGAACTCCACTTGGATATGTCTGGTCCGCTGATTGGGCACTGTGTAGAGCAGGAGTGCAGGTGTCCCTGTGGCGTGTTCCACACGCGGCAGCTGTTGATTGAATAACATATACGTTGGTGTCCTCCTGTAGTAAAAGTCTGAAGTGACGGATGGTATAGTTGCTAGTGTTGTCAGTGTGGTGTCCTCTCCCACGGTGACTCCCAAACCGAGCTCCTGACGAAGCCAAGTCAATTCATCACTCTCCGACTCTCTAATACAACTTGCTTCCGCACACGTCGCGGTCTCTTCCACGCCCTTAGGCTCACTAGGGCTCTTCTGCCCATACATGTCGTCAGTCTTAACAACAGCGGATGATACCATCTTGAGGACGAGGAGAGTGATGTCACGCGCGTACGAGTAGTTGCTGCAACCGAAGCACTTCTTGCTGTAATTGATGTACTACTTGGTCTGTACGGTTGAGTTTGCGCTTACGCTTCTTGTGTGAAGTACTAGTGGTGTCCAGACTGTCGCCCATATGGGCCGGTTGGCTCTTGCCGCACCATTGACGGTGGCTCCCGAACCCTTGACTCGTTTTAAAGGGCGTCTGGCAGGTGGTACAGAAGAACGGAGTGGCGGCAGAGGCCGGAGGTCCTGGGGTCTGGGCCAGCACCCTCGAATGCAAAGGCTCCTTCAAAACAGCAATAATGAGAAAACTCTCCACTACAACATGCGTGAGGCGCGTACAGTACCATCGCGGGGAGGGAGGCTGTGTCTTCTTGTCCTTGTTGTGGTCAGTGTTCCGGCAACTCCTATCTATCTCTCTTTTAATTATTTGATTGTATTTCCTTCATTTTTTGTTGTATATTTCCAATCATTTCCTATGATTTAAAAAATGAAGGAAAATACAAATCGGAGTTGTACGGAAAGGAAATTTTAAGGTAAAATAAAATGAATTATTTATTTTTCGGTGGAAAAGGTCGGTTGTTTGTTAGTTGACTTCATTGGCACAGAGTTTACAAGTACACTGAAGCAAGCGCTTGGTGAGACCGAGTTCACTGCCGACCTGAGTGATCTGCTGGCGGTCGAAGAAGCGCTTCAGCGTTTTCTGCTCCAAGGCCCAAAGGTTACTCAGTGTGCAGATGCCAAGTACTGGAATCAGAAAGGGAAGCAGTACCAGCCACCAAGCCCAATTCCTTCTCCAGGTCAATCTCGTCCAACAAATCTGAAGGAGCGGCGTATGTGGTGAAAGAATCGGCCAGGAAGGGAGAGGATTCGAGCTCAGTATACGACGAACCATGCGGCATATGTTCAAAACCGAAGGCCTCAACTTGTGGGGATAACATAGTGGCGCCTTCTGAAGGAGTCGGTGCGTATGCAGGCCCGGACCATTCCTCACCAGCGAGATGGGTGGCGGAGCCGCTGAAGTGGGAGGGTGGTGCGTAGACAGTGGGCGTAAATCCATGATGAACCTCCACATACGTTGGAGGGGCAGGCAGTGTTGGTTGATGTGTGAGCTGATAGGAATCGTACTGCTCTGGTAAAGCGAAAGTCACATTTGGATCAAGCTCGCAACCAACCTCGAATATATGTTGCGGAGGGGGAGCTGCGTAGGGCGAAGCCTGATGATAGACGGTGGGAAAGTAAGCCGTGGAAGTGGCTGTGGCCCTCGGGCGGATCGATTCGATCCGATCGTGAATATTCCTGTAAAGGATGGCCAGCCAGTAGAACTCGTGGAATGGCACGGTGATTCTCACTCGATGAAGGAAGCTATCAAGAAGCTTCCAATTGCGAGCTCCTTCCAGCAGATCAACCTGCATCATACAATGGTGAGACACACATAATCTGCATTGCGCGGGAAGGTGAGGGCTTACGGCATTAAAAATGAGCGCATTGTTGTTCACAGTGAGTTCATGAATATTGATCATCATGTACGCAGGCGGCATGTGCAAGAAGAACTCAAACAGTGCACTTGATCAGAGATGGAATCAAAAGAAATGTTGTTAGCACATTCTACCCAAGCCGAAAAACAAAAATACGACGTACGTAGCAGCTTCGATAGCTTGAGAAAGAAACCCCATTGAGTAATGCGCCATCAGTCTATACGCCATTGTACGGAGAGCAAAAATGAGGGTTTTCAGGAGATAATATGACTGCAATGAAAACGAGTTAGCCAAGTTTTGCTGGGCACTGTCATTAGCAACACGTACGTGATCGGAAGAGTGAATAGAGCACTCGAGATCTCTTTCGATGATCAGGGAGTTGGCTGCCTGCTCGGACAGCATCGCATACACTGGATAATCCACCAACCCATCTGATGAAACTGAAAGGTAAGAGGTACGAAAAGCTTCTCTCATACAGGATGAGGTAGTTACGTTGTCGAAAGATAGCCACAATTGGCATTATCTGGTGCATCATTACCGTTACTCTGTAATGCAAATCCCACGCAGCAGGCCTCCTAGCGTGAACGCATCAGAGAAGTGTATTCTTGCCCGTTTCCTAAAGGTGGGAGCGTACGCGCTGAATCTCTTCATCTGCTTCCAGTTCTTTACGTAAGGAGGATGTTGCTTGGCATTCTGAAGTACCTGTGCCACATTCTGCATTGTGTGTGATGCCTTCAAACTGAACAAGTTTGTTGTCATCAATACAATACATCGCTATCCAAGACTACAATACCACAGGCATACCTAACTAATAGATCGAAGGCCAAATCGTTGAAGGCTCCAACCTGAGTACATATTTCCGCTCCCTTACTGAGCAGATTGATCTTCAGCTCATGACCTGCAGTCGTGAGCACGAAAGATTGGCATTGATTTCGGCACACGGCAAAATCCGATGCGGCAAAGTACCCTCTTCGGCCGAATCTGCGTAGAGGCTTGACCACCAGCCAACACCCACAAGAGCGGCAGCAACATCGTAGTCAGGCTTATCCAATTTCTTCAATGTCTCGATTGCCTTTTAACACCCATGATCGTTGTAAAACAAAAAAAAGATCAGGAGTCAGTGTGTGTTGATCAGTTGGCTTGCAGCTCTTTTTCTGTACCAGATTGAAGAAACTTCGTGCATGATTCCATTCTTTGTTGAGAAAACAACCTGATGTTGATTGGAGTGTTAGACTGACTGTCATGCCTAAGTAGGGAGTTGACAGAAGTTCACCTGCTGAAATGACCAGCATGCAATTGAACGTGAGCGAGTTTCTCTCGGTCTTGCCCTCTGAATCGAGAAATACATATTCGAGTAGCGGCGTCTTCATGCTCAACGGATTGATAGGGCTTAAACTGTAGAGGTCGTTACGAAATACATTCCTTTGATTGGGTCGCATGTATCAGCACAATTAATGTAAGCGAATCTCTTCACAACGAACCACCATACGGCCGAACGAGTAGGACGTACCTGTAGCTCTTCAACCTGTAAATCAGCTCGAGATGAGAATTAGCGTGGGCAACCAGAGCCTGAGGTAGAATTCTTGATATCTGTTGGTGCTTACTGCGCGCCTTATTGTTTCGAGCCGCTTGCCTCTCTGTAGCACCTAGCTGCGTTGCATTTCTCTTTTTCTTCACTTCTTGCGCTGCGAGATAAGCAATGTCAGCACCACAACGACAGAAGCAAATCACGGTTGACCGTACGCCTTTCTTGTACAAAGTCGCTCTTGTACACAGGCTGGGCTGTGGGGGCAACGTCAACTTGGCCTTCTCTGGCAGTGTTTGGTGAACTTTCTCTGTTAGACGGTCTTCGAATTGCTTTGGTAGCCTCGGCAGGATCTCCGTAGCTGATCATCATATGATCGTATATGTGAGACCAAGGTGATGTGAGTTCAACGCAGATTCATCAGTTCTCAAGCAAGCAGGACCAACCGAAGGACAATATTGGAATAGTGTGATTTGCTTCCATCTGAACGCTTGCCCAAACGGCGGTAGCCTGATTCAGGAAACAATTGCTGTGAAGCCCACAGAAACGCCACGTCGTCATCAACACCTGCTCACGCGAGTGCATGCCAACGCTCGTGTGTGATGTGTGTACCTTGACGTATTTGCCAAAGTTGGCCAGGATGGTCGGCTTCAATCCTTCTCGATTGCAGAACTCTGTATACATGTCGAACATCACAGCGCGTTCGATCTCTCCATTGCCTGACATGAACGTTTCCAGCATCCTGTTGTCGATCACCTTTCACAGTCAGTCATCAACCTCTCTTCCCAATGCAACGCTGTGAACACAGAGAGTGCTGCTCTATATCAGAAGAGCGCAGAGCCTCTCAGCGTGATGGTCCATCACGCACACGTACCATTCCCTCACCCGGGGATCGATCCGTATGGCGGCCGGCTTCGCAGTCGACTGCCTTCCGGACTGCGGCTGCTGTTGCTGTGGCCGCGGCTGCGACTGCTGGCCCATCGGCACAGGACCTTGATGCTGCGGGTCGCGGCCTTGGTTGCTCTTGTTCGATGCTTGTCTACCGGCGCGTGTCTGCGACGTGCCCGGTGGTGGATCGTCGTGTCGCATGCTACACGAGATGTGTCCTTCCCTGGTATTTGAGATGAACTATGCGTTGATGTTGAGATTGACGTTGATGTTGTTGATCCGTTTACACAACTTGTAGAGAAGGGAAGGGCGAGATGATGTGCAGATCACACCGATGCCTCTCTCTCGCCCTTCTCCTGCCCTGAGTAGAGGTGTGTACACCAAGTTCTCCCTTGTCCTGGTCTATATATTGCACGGAAGGCATTAGCACCGCCGAGGGATAAGATTTTATATAAAATCTTGCATTTATTTAGAAAAGGAAAAGAAAAGATTGCAAAAATCTTCCGTTCATTTATAAGAAGGGGAAGAGGACATCTAGAGTACCGTGTGATTATAATGAAGTAATAAGGCCTTCGGCGTTTTTTCTTAGAAAAGTTTGAATATAAGATACGGTCTCGCTACTCGAAAGCTTGTCTCACACAACGTAAAGGACCTTGCCGGCTTGGAAATATAAAAGATGTGCGAGTACGTGGGACTTGGTGAGTACGTGTGCTTTCTGCGCTAGGACACAAGGCGAAGCACGCAGCACACTTCGCTCTTTCCGTCGCTTTTTTCTCTTTTCTCCGACAGCGCGTAGCAAGGAAAGCTGCCTAAAACGGGCCGTGCTTGGCTTTTGGAAATTTAAAAAATGTTTATGGTTGGTCGCGATAACATACCTAGCATTCTCCAGACCAGAGTACCAGGCACATTCAGGATCCATAGGGCGAACTCTCGCGCAATTCGGCCTTGTCCTCGCGTAGTTCGAGTCCAGGGTCGCTGTATCGAGAGTGACTATGCCCAGACGAGGAAGCCCAAGAGGGCAAAGCTGCTGTAGTTGAGGGTGATAATGAGGGCGATGAGGAAAGAAGTGAGTCGAGGAGGGTCATGTCGTCCAGAGGGCGAATTAACGGTGGAGAAGGGAGTGTGGAAGTGGCAGTGCTTGTATAGAATGTTGGAAAGGCTTCAGAGTAGAGACTTGATGTGGCTTGAGTTCCCGATCGACCCTCAGTGAGAGGGTAGAAAGGCGAGAAGGAAATGGCGCTGGGCTGTGGAGGCAAGCTGGAAGAGGAGAGAGGGTCAACTAGCTGACTGTGAAAGTTCACAGTAGCTGCTGAGGAAAGGGGATGAGGGAGCTCGAGAGAAGATGAGAGGTAGGGGGGCTGTGTGAGTGATGGATCGTATGCATGGTGCTGTGCATACGAGGGATGAGGGTACGCCTCGTGAGGCGAAATATAGGAAGTGGAGGAGGAAGATGAAGGCTGAAGAGGTTGTGCAGAGTAGATGGCAGAACTAGGAACGGGAGGCGGAGAGAAGGATGGACGTTCAGCTGTCCATACACCGTACGCTTGTCGAGATCGGAGCTCCAAGAGGGATTGCTGTACATGCTCCTGCATCAGAACGTAGGCTTGGTGTATCCATACGAATCGAGAGGTGAAGGGAAATATTGCCTCCGAAAATGTTTTCAACGCTTTGAACTCCCTGTACCGAACCAGCACTTGGATCTGTACAACTCAAGTCAGGGTTGTCTCTTAATCAGAAAGAGCTTTACGAAACGGTACCGCTGTACGAAGGAGAAGGAAGTCGTTAGAAGAAAGCTCCTGCATAACAACTATAAGCACGGGGCGCTCGGTTGTAAGGCACACTCGAACGAGCTCTCTGTCGTTGGATAGGGATTGATGAGACATCAACATAACCATCAGAGGTACGCAAATGGCAACGCACCGGGCACTTTCAATTTGTCGCGGGCTATCGAGCATACAATATGTTAAGGTACGCACAGCGAGATAGAGTGCTGCCATCATGTCCTTCACCTTCACAAAGCATAATTAATCACTTGATAATTTGAATTGCAGCACGCCACCTACTTGATAATTCGTGTGGACCATCAAGCACTCAGCTTCTCGGATTCGTCCTAGTTGCACCAACAATTCGTTCCTCGCTTGTTGCTGCTCTTCTGGCCCCAATAGTCCTCCTGAGTTGGCTGCAATCAATACCTATAGTTCAAGTTCATATCGGTTGAGGGCTACCAGTACCTTGAAGTTTAAGTGCATTCGTAAAAACAGACCCAAATATTTCCACGGTTTGATCATACGCTGGAGAGAATATCCCTCTATAAGGACCAAAGTTAAGAACTCTTAGAACCAAGACTAAGCAAGAAAGGGCGCCCAAACCGATCTAGTGGTGTCTTTTTCCAATTCTTCTTGTAAGGAGGATATGTGCGAGTTTTACTGATAATCCCCGACACATCACGATTGGACTTCAAGTGGAGGGACCTAAATGGGGGTGTGTCAGAAGTGAATCTCGTGTATAGTGTGAGGTCTTACCCTAATAGACACCAGTAGGTCTCATCGTGCAGCGCTCCTATGCGCTCGCATATCTGAGTTCCGATGGTGCTATAGTAAATCTGCCGATTGCGACCTGGTAACATGAGATTCGCGATCGTTAATTGTGGTCGAAGTGCACACCGAGGTCAACCTACCTTGCTCCCGGGTTGGGGCAAAGAAGATACATAGGGCAGACAGAGGTACGAGAGCGCTGGCCACGTCAAAATCCGTTGTGTCGAAGACGTAGCTTAGATGGTCTCTCGCCTGTACTCACACGTATGTAAGAGGATAACTGCATAGGTAATTGTCTGAGACCAGCACCTTATGATAGAATTCTGCCGCTACATCAAAGTGACCGACTCCAAGGCTTGCTACACAGTAGCAGAATTAGCACTGAGTGTAGGTGCAGTGTGATGTGAGGTTGGCAGGCACCTATGCTAACCATAACACAGGCCGATAGGGACAGGGAGCTTCGCTCCTCCTGCCCTTCCGCAGTAGTGAATAAGTAGCTCAGCAACCTCATTTTCATGCTCATGGGATTGATAGGACTGCAAGTCCACGATATCTTCCGGTAACGATCCCTGCAGGCGTCTATCAGCTTTTCCTAGGGCTTCACAAACAAAGAGTGACTGCATACCGGTAGAAGCGTATTGCCATCATGAAGTCGAGGTGCGTGTTAGCATTCCATATCCCTGGTTGAGCCGCGGTTGGGTGAGTGGAGCTGGTCAACCAGAGCGGCTCCTGCATTTCCTCGCGCATGCTTGTCAAATGGTCGCGCCTGCGCCACTGGCGGCCTCTTGTACGTCCTTGCATCCTCTGATACTCTGTCGTTTGCGATGCCTGCTGGTCTGTAGCACCTCCAATCTCGTACACATTTATCTCACTGCTCCTTTCATCTTCGTCAGGTTCCATCTTTGGTTCGACCATATGGTCGCTCTCCTGAACGATGGCCATTGAGTCTGTACATTTGGATGAGCAAGCTGCAAGTGGTAGTGATTGAAAGAGATTTTTTTACCTGTGGGCGCAGTAGCAGTGGCAACAAGAACTCGATTTTGTTCATTCTTCTTCCTTCGACGAATGTTAGCGTAGTGCATCTTACTCTCGCCACGCTTTCCCAATCGTCGCCAGCCTACTGTGGGAAAGACTCGCTGTGTGTGCAGGCCCAACCCCAATCAGCACCGTGGAATTCACCAAACAGGCGAACTCAGACATGTCCGAGTCTACGCCGCGGAAAGCAAGCCGTACCTTGAAGATCTTTCCAAGAGCCGCGTTGTTGGTGGCCAGCTGACCGTTCTGCTTGCAGAAGGCGACGTAGTCATCGTAAACCTCGTACCGACCGACTGTTTTGCCTTCCTTCTCTTCGTAAGTGTCGCGCAGCCTGGACCACAACGTTGTGAAAACATCAACATGTCACATTGAATTAGAACTAGTTCAAGATCTTGGTCAAGAATGATTCGTGATCCTCGTCGCGCACGAATGAGACAACACGCAGACCAATCGGAACAGGTTCACAAAGGACGGTCAACCTTAAAACGTGTTGCTGCGTATTCTTGCCCTTCATCATGATTGCTTCCCGGAAAGGCCAAGGAAGGCATATTAATTTGAATAAATAATCACATCTTTGAAATTTCACTGAAAACCGAATAATGCACTAAAGATTGTTTTTTTAAATAAATGAATAAAAAATAAATCTAAAAAGATCTAGAGGTCCTTTTAATAACGAGGTAGCAGGGTACCATTGCATGATGATGGGCAGGGTCTGTTCTCTTTCTCGCTTTTTCTTGGACTTTCGCCGCTTCCGCTTGGGTGCGGCTGCGGCCCTTGTAGAGGTACTCTTCGTGGCCTTGCCGCCTCTTGTAGGACTGTCCTCGATCTGGTCGGGATCCGTTTCATCTTCTTCTTCATCCTCTTCTTCTTCCTCTTCTTCCTCTTCTTCGTCTGCACCTTCTTCATCTTGATCCTCCTGCTTGAGCTGTGCGAGATACCCCCTGCTGGGGTCTTGAGAAGGATCGTCCTTGGTCCACTGCATGGACTCTTCCTCGTCCATCTTCTTTCTCTTCTTCTGCTGCTTCTTCTTCCCTCTTCTTCCTCTGCTGGTGGTGCTGGTAGTGGAGGTCGTGGTCCCTTCGCCGATGGTTGCTGACGTCTCTTGTTTCCCAGCCGGGCTGGTCCGATCTACGCCAACAACAGCTGTTGCCGCAGTGACTGCCGTTGATGTCGTTCCTGTGCAAGACTGCCCGTGGAGGAGCACGGCAGCTGGAAGTGGACGTCTCGTCCCTCCTTCTTGTTCTTCTTCTCCTCCTCCTTCTTCTGTCTCTTCGGCTGCCTGCTCCGGGCGCCGAGTGCTCGTCGGCGGCCAGACAGCTTGGTCGGCGAAGGTAGGCCTCACGCCTCCGGGCACTGGCGGCTTTTTCCCCTCCTCCCCTTCCTCGGTGACGACAGCTGGTGTCAGCAGCGGCAGTCGCTTATCTTCGCGCTCCCTGTCGTTGCCTGTTGCTCGCGTTCCTGCGCACAACACAGACAACCATTGTATGGCCAGTGAATGGCTAAAACTAACCGGAAATTACGAAAATGACGAAAGGCCGCGTTGGGCAATACCAATTTCCCGGGTATTTTCGCGGACTTTTTCTTTTTCTCTCTTTTGTGCGATTGGAGGCAAATCTGACGTTTCTGAGGTGTGGGCACCACCGAGGTGGTACAGGCGAGGTGCGGAAGCAGAATCCGGCACCAGGACAGCTGCCGCAGTGGTCGCCGGCAAGGGAGGATGGGTAGTGGCGGCAGGCGTCGAGGAAGGATTAGGCCAACCAGAGTCGTCAAGAGCCGTGTTGAGTGACTGACCATCAGTCGAAGTCGTGTCCAGAGTGGGAGTGAGTTGCAGTTGAATCTTGGGCGAGATGGAGGGGGAAGGTTCTTTTGATTGGGCCTCTTCCTCACCTTGTGTGTCTTCTTCGCTCTCGTGCTGACTCATGATCGCTTCGCGAGGCCAGCCGGTCGAACTGACCGACACCTCTCGGCCGCTTCCGCAGAGAGGCCCCTGACGCCCGTTCACTGGGGGTTCACGCAGCGGCGCGTGGTGTGGTGTGGTGTGTATGTGTGGAACAGGACTGGTGAGCGAGCCGGACTTGTACCTGCGAGCAGTTCGGACCACGGCTTCGACAGTTGGCAGCCGTCCGAGTCGCCGCATTTGTGTAACCCCGTCGAGATCGCCACTCGAGCATTGGCCATAATCGTTAACAGCCATACCCCATAGGTCGCTGCCTACTGGGCGCAGACTGTCCGATGGGGGTGATTTCATGGTCTTGAAAAGGAAGGGTTGCTGTTTGTGAGCATGCTCCCTAGCCTCCTGTCGCATTTTCGACGTATTGCATGTACCAACCCGTTGGGACGGTGTGGACATGTCCTACCGCGGATTGAACCATCCCATGGGATTGATGGGCCGGGAAATAGGACTTAAAATCTCACCCTGAACAAAACATCTTGTGTTGATTGTTTCTTGACACATGTACTATCCTCATGCTTCTGTCCGGAGGTCTTCAGGTGGCCTGCAGATGCGGGCTCCATGGACGTCGGTCTCTCCGGCTGAAGTCACTTCTCACATCGGCTGCACATAGTTGGACGGGAAGAAACCAGTTTGTCCTCGAACCTCGCCCTCCCACCAGCCTGATGGCGTCTTGTTGAGAACAGTAATCACATCACCTGTGGGACGATGCAAGAGACTCATGAACATCAAGAACGCTGGCCTTGCTCAGGGGTGCTGTGCGTACCTTGCTTGATAGAAATGCCATTTGGAATGTCGGTTGCTTCATAATCGTAGAGTGCTCGGCATCGTTCAATAGGTCGTGGACCGCCAGAGCCTGAATGAGGAAACGGACAGATGAGTGTGATGCCAATTGTAGAGAGAAGCAACATGTTCGCCAGTACCTGACATTGTGCGTGGGCGGGTGGGCAGTGCCGGTTGGTCTCCTCTCGGCGAAGGAGGCATGCCCGTGTGTGCACCAACGTCCGTACCGACAGGCGCGCCAATCGGCATTGTTCTTGGTCCCGAATGAGGCATGACTGGAGGCACTGATCGGGCCGGCATCGGCGGTGGCTGGTGGTGACCGGCAACAGGGAGACCAGGATGATGCTGTAGCGGCTGGCCAACCATGGGTGGTGCTTGCTGATAAGGTGCAGGCTGTTGAGCCGGGTAGGGCTGGTGAGGCTGGTACACTGGTGGGTGGCCCATCGACATGGCTGCAAGTGGATTTCTGAATGAGTGGTGGTGCACTTAAAACAACGTAAATGAGCAAACGTACAGGTGGGCCGATTGTGCATGGGCTCTACGGCACTCATGTGAGGAATGGTGTCGCTCTCGTTCGAAAACGAGTTCTTTCGCGATGAGGAGCGCGAAGGAGGCGATATGCAATCCAGCTCCTTCAAGGACGCCTGGTAGATCTCCATGCACTTGCGGTGGTATTCAATCTATAGACGCATCGAGGTTAGCAACAAGGGATCAGATCTGATGACCAGGAGCTAACTAACCATTGAGCGAGAATAAGCCTTGAGGAGCTCGACGTGCTCGTGATCATCATCTTGGCTATGCAGCATCTTCTCGTTATAGGCTTCGCGCGCTTCCTCGTATCTGCTCTTGGCCCTGTTCATCTTATCCTCATTGTCTGGGGTGCTCTTAGACTGATACGCCCTCCTGGCCGCATCGTAATCCATTCTGTTGTTTTCATATCTAGACAAGCACATTGCGGTAAGCACAAGGTTTGCCACTATTCAGCACATGATCTTATTCCTACCTCTTCTTCAGGTTCATCATCTCCTTCAGCTCGCCATCGCGATACGCCTTCAGGGGATTGATTGTGTGAATCTGCACTTTGTTTTCCTATTGGAAGTTTGCAAACACTGAGGAGTCAGACATGAAAAGACCCTTCTTGAAGAGAGCAAGGGTTGCGCACCATCTCGGCGTGCTCATGACCCACATTCTTGAGGGATTCACCCAGGCAAGCCACTCCCTTACCAAAGATGGACTGCAGGCAGATGAGGTTAGGAGTGTTCAAGACAGAAGGCCAATGGCTACATACGTTGAACTTGTCGACCTCTGTCATCTTCTCGCCCATCTTGACGAGCTTCTTCGCCTTGTTCTTGGGACCTGCCTTGGGCGTCAGGCACTTGACGAGCTTGTCGGTGGCATCCCTGTGGCAAACATGAGCAAGGAAAACAAGACAACACCCTCAACAGTGGGAAGGGGCGTACCGGGTAGTATCCACGAAGCGCGCCTGTTCCACGAAATCTTCGTCCTCTTCGGTCTTCTTGTAGACCCTCACTCCCTCACCGATTCTCTGTCCGAACCTCTTCATCTTCTCTGTGTGTTGTGTTCTCTGTCTGTTGAGGGTTTGCTGCTGATTGTCTTGCGGTGGTGTCCGCTGTCGGTTTTGTCTCTTCGTATGGCTGAGCTGGTGTGTTGTTTTTTAAAGAGCACAAAGGGGTGAGGTTGAGTACCCTGAAGATAACGAGATTGTCCGCGCCATGTCCACCTCGTCCGTAGGCTCAGACGAAATTTCGTTCACTTCGCCGGATTGCTGTCATTCCTCTCATGCCAATAGTTCTCTTTCGGCCAAATTTCCCGGAGCGCTCCGTGTGGGGTTTTTGTACCTATAAAACGGCTGCCTATTGGCTGAAATGAAAACCCTCCTACACCTTCAATCGGCGTGAAAATGAGATATGTGCATACCACTGATCAAGAAGGAGACAAGCATTGCTTCGGTTGATTATTTTAGCTGGAGGTTCACGATCCAGGGCATACTTGCGAGTGACTACGCCCATCGCATGGATGAGATGTTGGCCGGTTTCTTGCCCGGGATAGCTCCTGTTCGCTAGCTTATTCAGAAGGAGGTTAGGTCAAGTGTGCAATTCTTGTATAGATGCCATGCAGGTAAGTTCAAATATGCAGAGATAGTAGTGGAAGGCTTTGCGATAAGCTGCCCCAGGTCCTCAGCTCGCTATTTCACGGCGCCAATACGGGCAAGCTCGTTGTTAAAGGGTAGAGTTAGAATGCACAAGAGTTATAATGGGATTCTTCAACCTACGAACACGCCCAAACGTAGCTCGGCAGAGACACTTGGCCCATGCAATCGATCTATCTTGGCATATAAGGTTCCGGCCTTCTGCGCCCACGAAGTCGAGTATCGGTGCACCACCCATCGGGATTTCTAAATAGTACATATCCATCGGAGTGTCGTTAGGTAGAGTACGCTAAGAGTTACCCAGCTGCCAAATCAGTACCGTGGAGGCCAAAGACACGTTGCCTTCATCATCAATATGTAGCCATTGTCGATCGCTTGTCGGGTCATATAGCTTGAACGTATAGGCCTCACCTAATGCTATATACCGAGAGGTCAAGTTAGGCCAGCTACGTTAACATAGAAGTGAGGACTCGTACTGGGATTGCTGCTGTGCTTTTTCTCCCAAAGTTGAATTATATCAGGCGAGTTGGCTACAAGGCCAACAGTAGGATCGTAACGAAGGTAGTTGCCATCCATTGACTTGATTGATACAACAGAGGTTCTGTCGGAACTCTCTTCCGCGGTAATGATCCACGTGTTGAACTCTTTCGGCACGCCTGCAGCACAATTAGTACAAATGAGTGACCCGTATGATCTGTTCGGCAATTCGTGAATGTAGAACCTGCTGTCGTTCGGATGTCACCGCGCGGGCCATAGTAAAGGTAGTATCCTCCAAAAGAGCATAAGTTGAAGAGATTTGTGGCTCTGATCGGATAAAGAATGTTAGGCCTGTCGGTGATGAAGTCACTATAAAAAGAGCATGCCTTGTGAGACGCCATCGTTCTCTCGTCTTGGGCGACTGCTTATCAGCCGTGACAGAACCGTTCTTTTGAATGCTCATGTATTTTCCAGTATCTGGTCGAGAGAAGTACATGTCAGTGGTACGAAAATGCACTAAACAGCCCTCTGTCTTACATACCGCAGCACCTTATGGCAATCTCGTTGCGTTCGAGTCCGTCTTTATCTGTCATTTTCTCCACCTCCCACTTACTGGGCTGATTGCGATGTACGTGTAGCTTCCCACTCTTGTCGGAGAAGAGCCACTTTTGGTGGTGATTCTTAATGAGCAACTTTCCCTCTTTGTCCTTGCAGAAGAACCACAGGGCAGAATTGCCAGTAGAGCCCATGCCTAAACAAAAATTGTTAACTCACGTCGAGATGCACTCCTAGCTGTGTTAAGTGGTACGTATTTCATTATCATTGGCAAGGTTACAGCAGAGTGTCTTGTCGTTGAAACCCCAAATGAACGTCAAGGTACCCGGCAAGTCTTCTGGGTCAATGTCGTCACCACCTAGTATCCAAAATGAATTAGTTTTGGTATGATGAGCAGCCTCAAAGGTATGCATACCTTTGGTTGAGTTGGACTTAAGTAAGGTCAGTTTAAGCGTGGAGCCCAACGAAGAAAGTGATGGTCTGATCAAGGCTGTTAGCTTGGCAGAAACAATCGCACAAACACGATGAGAAGCATAAAAAGTACCTTTTTTCTGGCTTATGCAGCTTCCTTCTAACAGCCACAGGAGTGATCTCTCTTGTACTCGCCGACAGGAACTCTCCGACTGATTCATGTGGTTAAGAAAATGGACATCGAATAGAATATTAGGCATGGCCAACACAAACCTGTAGCATTTCCGATAAGGTTCATAATTGCTGGTGAATCACTGCTCTTATGGCCTTCCTTTTCTTTCTTCTCTTTCTTATACGCCTCCTGGTAATACAAAATGTCTAGATAAGCTTTGGTCTACAGAGGAACACCGAAGCAGTACTAGTACCAGTTTAGTGCTAAGAATGTTGTTGTACTCAAGTGTCTCGAGCTTGCGTATGGCTTCCACCTTCATCACAGCTGATACTAGATTTAACAAGTCAGGCGAGTGTTCTTCTATAAAGTCCTTTTCAGATTTGGATGGCACCTATCTTGCCGGAATAGTGAACGTCCTCTTCGTTGATGGAACTCGAAGCCTCTTCGATATCACGCAAGAATATCGGTTTAACTGTCGAACTATGCTTTACAAGCATGTCGAGAAAGGTCTTCCAGGCTCTTCGCCAGAGGCTCTCTGTAAACGGTTACGATCCGAGTGAGAAAGAGGTGTGAAGAAACCAGATGCAAACATTACTCTTGTTCTCAGTAGGAATTGCCGCTGCGGTATCAGGCCGCCGAATTGACCAGTCGCACAGAAGCTGCGCCATCTCTAGAGTGCTATCTATCAACGTGCTTCGCTCATGCTTTGTGAGCAATTGTCGAATGTTCAGCAAGTATATCGCCTGAGCGGTGCATCATGCAAAAGTTAGAAGCAAGACGCTTCTTGTACTCTGGAAACTTGCCTGTGTGTAATAGTCAAGAGCATGCTTAAAGCCCGCCAGTTGAGCATCGATATTCTTCTCCCAGTTCAATGCGAGCCAGTGGTCGACTCGGCCAAGATGTAGGAGAGTGCTGATACTGTCTGGGATACTGCAAGATAGGGCGTAGGCATGAGACATATCTGGTATGCCTTCTGCAAGAGGTTCTGTTAACGTACCAATCAAGAGCAGATCGAAGTTTACGCTTCGCGAACAGTAGTAGCCCAGCCACTTTTTCGGAAATTTTCTGTTGCCGTTCGCCGGCCAACTGTCGCTCCAGTCGCTGTCCGGCGAGCCATAATCCTACCCTATTGTGACGGAAGATGTCAGCTCCAGGTAGCACGAGTAGTTTTCAACCACACGCATCGTTCACATACCCTTCACTTATGTACATAATCTGCAATTGCTTGCCCTTCACCTTTACGTCCGTAATATGCGGATCCATAAACTCAAATGGCACACAGACTCGGGATACCGGCGATCCGTTCAACACATCTGGGCATACAACATGAGTCATGGAATAGGAGCAACTCCAAATGCACATGCTTACCGAATACGCGTGGTTGATCCGCAAGAACCACACCTAGCATCGAACAGAGTCGTCTGAAGAAAACTCCTTGGAAGAGGAATGGATGTCGGCGATCCCTGTTGAGATGGATCATTTAGAAGACAAATAGATGCATGCAAAAGAGAGAAGATAGACTCACGCAAAGACCCATTCACTGTCAAGGAACGACATCGGCCCAAACTTAGCCTTGATGCAAAGCTTAAGCGGGAGAAGAACATTGGCCCAGTTAATCGTCCCGCTGTCCATCACATCGTCTCGATTGCCTTTGCCTCGTTTCTCTAGCGATTTGAAGAACTTTATGGAAGGTCAGTAGATTGGAGCGATGTGTTTCATGTAAGCTGATATAATCTACCTTGTGAATGTAGAACTCTGCACCACCCTGTAACTCGAACTCATAATTTTCCAAGTTATCACTGTTTTCGCCTGACGTCTGCAGCTTGCGGTATTCGCTGTCCTTGGGTGCCTCAACCTCTCCCACAAAATTGTTCATAATAATCGGTGGTGGCTTTATCGCCGTCCAGAAGAAGGTGGATTCCCGAGAGTGGCTTGCAAACATGTTGAAGAGCTGAAGCAGCAAGTGTCGATACGGCTCTTCAGAAGGGACCTTCAGCTTCCTCATCTTCTCACGCAATAAGGCTTGTATAATATTCTTGCACACCCGAGCTGCCATCTTTGAATAGAGTTAGCGTCATTCAATTACCTGATTGAAGAGCAGGATGGTGAACCTCAGTGTACAACAGCGCTCGGAACTTCCAATGGCAGGCAACCTTGTGGTCGTGCTGCATAAGCAGGCCTCGGATGACGCCTACCCAAAGTTTAATGAACTGCAAGAAATTTTGAGCTTTCTCCTCTCACTTACCAAGGTATCTTCGGTTGATTCCGTCTTTATGCATCCGATGCAATACAGTTAGAAGTTGGTCATACAGTAGTTCCTCGTTAGCGCCAGACTCGATGGTGTCGTGGGTAACTTGCTGTGCGGACGCTGTCCATCGTTGAAGTTGGCAGTAAGGACAGAACGTCGTGTACTTGATTACACCACAAGTAAGTCGGATTCAGGGATCAAGGAAGAACCCAAAGACGTACAAGTGTGGGATATCGATCACGATCAGCAGAACATTGCGAGCGTAGGTATTTGGTGTATTCAGGAATGACAACATCGATCAGCCTCTCTGTTGCCTCTTTCACTTCCTGGTTATGCTCACACCATTCCGGATCCATTGATTGCCATCCCCTGCAACTAGGTTAGGAGGCGAAAAAGGCAGGTAACTGGAGAGAGCACTTACGTGAATGCATCGCTGCACAGAGGGACGGGATTGGCTACAACCAATTCTGGTCGCAAGAGCTTGTAGAAAACTGCAATTCAGTTAGATAGGCCCATTGCACAGTAATGATCTTTTGAGTGGTTACCGGCGCGAGGTTCTTTGGTAGCAAAATACTTCTGCGACACTGCGCTACCCTCAGGTGGATAGAGCCGTGCAAAATCAGCCAAGTACAACTTGTTGTCCTATTGACGATGATAAGAACTATTACTGCAGCAGAATGCATCTTATGGAACATACCGTGCCCCAGTGACCCTCAATATCTCCACAGGCTTGCAGGACACAATCTTTTACGAGATGAGCCTATGGCACGTAACAGTTAGCATGTTGTGCATATTACAACAGGCGTAGAGAAGTACTTTTAGGTTAAGGCCAGCAAAAATGCGATTAAGGCGGACGTTAAAGGCCTCATAGTCTGCATGCACGGTCTTACCACCATCATGTGACCCATACACAATGGTTTGTTTTGAAATTGGAATGACAGACACAGCTATAATACGGAATCCACGATAGTTGATGATAGACTGCAGTCGGCCATCATTCAGTTAAGGCTCCGTTAATCATATCTGAGATGAGTTGAGGGTACCATCAAGGGTGCAAACACTGATTGCTGTGCGGTTGTCTCTGAGGCAAGAATGCGAGCGAGGGAGCGGAGCTCGTGACCGGCTAATAAGTGAATGATAAGTAACGTTGCAGCATTTATCAGCCAACAGTTAGCGTACCGGCTTTCATGGCGAGGGAGTCGTTGGGAAACTCGTTGCCATACATCCATTTCTTACGCACCAACTCTTTGTCCAGTGCAAATTTGAACAAAATACCCATTACGACATACTGCACAAGGGGTCAGGTACAAATAGTCTAAAACATAACGTGGCTCGCATACCTTATCACCACCCGCCACGCCACCTATATGTGATCTAATATTAGATTTGCAGCATCAAGATGTAAACTACATAGCGAAGCGTACCGATATCAAGCGGCTTGATGGTCTTGTCTTCGACAGGCAGATACCGCTCGCTGATGATAATCCGTCCGTAAACTTCGGCAGCATGCTGAAAATGTGCACGATCAAGAATGTTAATCGTCAAATCATGGTCCATTCTAAGAGGCAGACTTATCATGAGCAAGATATGCAAGTTTTAGAAGACGCTCCTGTTCATCTTGTAAGGCGTTGCAATCCTGAAACCTGTTTCATTCGTTTTGGTCATCACCAGATTGCAGCAAAGAAGCTCAGCATTATGATGGTACCGCTTGCTCCAGACACTGATGGGTTGTTCCGGAATCTTACGGTCATCGATCGGCCATGGCACCTCTTCCTCCCCTTCGTTTTCAATCCCACGCACCAGTTCGCGCAAGTGTCGACTCCCCGCTTTGTCCTTCTGCAGTGATCGGGGAGAGTGCTGCCTTGTCTGTTCCTTGCCCTTACCCTGCTTCTTCTCGTCTTCTTTCTCGCTCTCGTAATTTATCCTCTCCCCTTCCTCCAAGTAATTGTCGTGATCTTCCCCACCGTTCGCTTCTTCAACAATGTAGAACTCGTTGGTCGTGACCTCCGGGCGGCCGTACGCGGTGTTAGGTCGCTCCACGCTTTCGTACGCGATCGAGCCTGTGTCAGCAGCACCCTTTGCCTCCACTTCCTCGTAGCAGGCTGCCTCGAGCTCCTGCTGTACCTCCTGTGTCAAAATCATATAAATAAAAGTAAATATTTATCATAATTATCTTATAGTATTTCAACAAAATATTATCAAAATGTTTGCATAATAATTATTTTTTCAGAAAATTATACTATTTCCTGGATCATTATATTATTTTCATATATTATTTTTACAGTATATTGCCTAATATATTTTAAAAAAAATACCTTATGAACGGGCGCTGGAGAGGCGGCCGCGGCGGGTACAGCAGAATCCGGTCGGTAGCCCTTGAATGAGCCGTGCCCTTTGCCTTTGACAGTACCCTCATCATCAACGTAGTAGTACCCCTCACCAGGACGTCTGCCGTTATCGAGGGTGAGAGCTCCCTTTTTGTTTGCACCATCTTTCAGGTGATTCTGCGCCGCAGCAGCTCGAGTAGGAGGAACAGAGGTGGCGGCGGTGGCGACAGAAGGAGGAGGGGATCGGTCGGCCGCCGACTCGACTTCCTCGTAGCAGGGCGGTGCCTCCTCTTCCTCTTCCTCACGCATGCGCTCCTTGGCCTCGACGAGGTCCTGTATGCGCCTCTCCTTGAGTCGTAGGGCCTCGCGCAGAGCCGCCAGCTCTTGCTTCTCCTTCTCGATGGCCTTTTCCACGTCTTCCATCTCTCTCTACCTCTTATCTCTACCCCCTAATGTCTCTATCTCTGTCCACAATTTCTCAAATCTTGATCTTTTCAATCAATTGATCTTTTATCTTCCTTTCTTAATTCGAGGTACGACGTCTGTAGGTTAAAATTATTGTAATTAATCTTGTGTAGAGGTAATTCGGTGATTGGAAATGGGACCTAGCAAGAACCGGTTACTGGGGACAAGATATGTTGTCGACACATGGACAAAAGCACAGCCAAATAGCGAGAAAGAAGAATAAAGAGATCAGAGGAAGAGGAAGCGGCATTCGGGTCGGAGAGGAACAGAACGACTTAGTGCGCCTCGGTGAGCTCCTTGATCTTCTTGACAGTGAGGTAGAAGAAGGTGGACGGTTTCGTTTCTCCTTCGTCCCGCCAGTCCTTGAGCCTGTTGAGCGTGTCATCGATGATGGATTTCGTGGCGTCCTTGAGTCGATCAACCTCTGCCTTAGACAAGATGGCACCAGTTTCAACCTGCCAGGCTCTAAAGGTCAAATACGCAGCAGAGCGAGGGAGGAAAGGAGCAGGACATACCTTGGCCACGTTTATACGACCCATGGAGCCCGGGGAGGGCATCTCCAGTGACAGCGAAGGTCCCGAGAAGCGGGTGTAGTGAGCAAGATGACGCCACACGAGGATAAGCAAGTTCTCAATCATATCTGAGCGCACCAAACAAGTAAGATTAATGTGATCGCTGCAACTGACTGAGATGGAAGGACCGTACAGCGCAGCGTGCTGGTCTCCTTCTGCTTTGTAAGAATGATATCCGACAAGCGGTTATGGGCCAGTAGTAGACGCTGCTGTGGTGACATCTCATCTAGATTGTCGCCAGACACGGTGAGGATCTGGAGAACAGAAAGTGTGTGTAAGTGATAAGTTGCGTTTTCTTTTTCTTTTTGATGCGCTGTACCTCAATGATCTCCTCCGTGGAAAGAGCTGAACCACGCTGATGTTTATCCAGAGCATCCTTGTAGTCCTCTCTTGTTTCATCCAATTGCTCAAGGGTGTGATTCAGATAATGAAGGATGAGTGAAAGTGGAGGATTCTTGCTCTTGGTGCTAAGTCCAAGTGTGGTATCTGTATTCAAAGGAATGAGCGATGGGTGGACCCATGTTAACTGCTGATTGAGTATGTACCGCGGTCACTGGGCCCGTATGTCAAATTGGGAGTGAAAAGGATCGAGGGCAGTCCCTGTGTGCTGTTGCCAGAGGCGTCGGAAAGGACGCGGCAGTAGGCAATAATGTTACGATTGATCTCGTGAAGAAGAGGAAGCGAAGTATGACGAGCCTCATCCAACTAAAGGAGAATTGGTGAGTACTGAAATACAAAAAAGAATGGGTAACTGATGACTTTACCTGATAGAAGTTATTCCTTCTCATATTCATCTCCCTGGTGGTTAAGCCCACTAATAGGTTGAGTAGGGCGTGGTGGAATCTGGTGGCATTGTTTTGAAGCTTCTGAACAATTAAGGCTTGCGAGTTCGCCGCGAGATGATAGAACAACTCGGTAACCAGTCGAATCTTTAGGGGCATAATTGTTAGCAAATAGATTGGCATCATTGCGGGATAAAGTACCTCATCGAGCACCAATCGCTTGTCCACCAATGTGTCCTTGAGTATGGCAGAAAACAGGTCGGCATGAGCGTGCACAAAATCAAGCACCTAACACCAAGAGTGTGTGAGTTCTTCTACTGAATTATGGAAGCGAAAAAAACAACGTACCTTGCCTGCCACTCCCAAGTTTTGCGGCAATGCCACTAGCAGTGACACAACAATGCGCAGAATTGCGTCAAGGAAGTTATGGTATCTCTCAATGATTCCAGGTGCCCAGTTGTTTTCCTCCTCTATAGCAGTTGAAACAGATCGTGAGACGTGATTCTTTTATCGACAACGAGCATATGATAGTACCAGTGAGTGTGGCGTAATCGGGTCTCTGATCGAGCCACTGACAGCCAATAAGACGCTGCAACAGGCCATTTTCAATCAGTACTTGAGCGCCCACTTGCGTCTGCACCATGCGCACGAGCATGGAGAGTTTGGAATCGAATGCGATAGCCTCTCGCAGCGCAGCTGCAAGGAATAGGGATTTAGCAAATGGTTTGTACGTAAGTACTCAAGTAACGTGTGGGTGGCTAACCATCATCAGTCGAGAAGATGAACGGCACATTAGTGTCCTGTTCTTGATCTTGGAAGGTATCAAGGCAATGACGTATGAAACCCTTCTGAGAGAGGTAGGCGAGACGCTTCGTGCTATGGTCATCTCCCACGAGCACATCCAACAGTGCAAAGGCAAGGGATCTTATACACATGCAAGGCTTACGTTAGTTGCTTGCTTGGCACAGCCAAGCGATTGAAGTCGTACCTCCACACATTAAGAGAATGCGCAGCATCGTTCGCTATTACCTCAAGTAGACGTACGCCAGCGCTATCAAGTATTGCTGTGTTCCGTTTTTCAAGTTCCAACTGGCCTTCTCCCTCTCTGGCGAATGCGTTGACCTGGGAACAGATCATTAGCGATAATTAACATATTTGAATGATTGTGTGCGCACCATAGAAGGATCGTAGGCAACAACAGCAAGTTGCGGTGGCGGACGGGTGAATTGAAGATAATTGAGCAGTGCTCCATACATGTTGCCACGCAACAACACAGAGCTATCTCGCCTCAGGATGCCTTTCACCAATCCCTGCAGCACTTCCTGCAGCGATTCCGTAGGCAGATACCGCCGATCTGATGATCCAGTCAAGATTCGCAAACAAAACAGAAGGAAATTCTCTCTATCAGTACATACCGTCAGCAGTGGCGCCTAAAGCGCTGAGGCCCTTGTGCTGTTCACGGAGTTTTGTCATCGTAAAGAGTACCACAAGTGACATCCTCTCCGCTAACTGTTAAAGCTCCTGGTCAATAAACTGTTCATGTTTCGCGCTTATTGATACAGCGTACCACTAGCCTGCATTCCTTTTCATCGGCAATCTTTGCGAGTAGAGCGTCTAGTAGCTCGTACAATACGTCCTCGCCTGAAATTTGTCTGTTTGAACGTTAGCAGTGATAAAGTGCAACACCTCAGAAACCTAGGTACCGGATGGTATCATAGCAGCGTGCGAGTGAGATCTCCGTGAGCTGCCGCCAAGCCTCAAAATACTGAAGCAGAGAACGAAGCCGCAAAAGGAATGCATTGTACTTAACGGCCTCGATAAGTATGCGATGTTTCTGTATTTCCGATGGATGATCAGTAAGGCCGGCTATCTGCACATGTGCTGAATGTTCGTACCTCATTGGCCAGTTGCACCTCAGCCATAGGGTACTCCCTTTCCATCAGCCGCTCTTCGTTCATCTGAAGCAATTGTCATTAATAGTATTTAAGCGTGAAACATCTAGAAGTGAGTACCAATATTTCTGTCATCAAAGGAATATTATAGTACTCATCCTTGGTTAGACACAGAGCTTCCAGCTCAGACATTTTAAAGCTGGACGAGGTAGGTTTTCGTGGTTGATCCAGCGTCAGATCTAGTGCTGTTATTTTGGTGGGTTAGTCAAATAGTTAACAATATAACACTGAATGAGAGACTTACATGTCAAGAGTGCTAGAAGCTTGCGTGACTCAGACTCTTGCTCCATTGATCGCAGCTCGCTTTCTTCTTCGTGCTCCCCTATGCGGTTTCGTGTTATCAAATGTGAGAGAATGCGATAGACAGAACTCAGATACCTCGTGGCAAGTCTTGTGGGTTGGCAAATAAAATTGTAAGTAAGCGCTGTATGCTCATACGATTGCGTCCGCTCGATACGTGGAGTTCGAGAGCTAGAGTCTGTCAAGGTTTACCATCAATATTGGGATCCACAGTGCACTCCAGTACGCGGTACCTGTAAGAGCCAAGCTCGTTGCTTTAGCTGAGCCGCATACACGTTGGGTTTGGCAGAAAAGCGGGTAGGAAGGAGTAACAGCTGTTCATAAAAGAAATCTACCAAGGTATGAAGTATGAGAATCCTCCATGATTCGTGGACAGACCAGTGCTCGTACCTTGCTCCCTGCTCTTGAGGAACCGCATAACTGGGCGTGAAACCTTGCGATTCGCACAGAGGCCGTAAATGAGCTTGTAGCAATCTTCGCATAACTTGGGAAAACGTTCAGCAAAATCGACCGTCTTGAGCTGTTCAAGCAGCACATTAAGCACCGTGTGGCCAGACCTACGCTACGTTAGCAAAACTTATCAAGTAAGATAGATGGTGATTAAGCCTACCGTTTCAGGTCAGTCTGATCCAATGGTGTGAGCGCATCAAACCCTAGGAGGAAGTGTGTCATATTGATCGGCGGAACATCGAGATTATCAAGAAGCAGATCGAGAATCGCTTGCTTGATTTCTGTGACGCGACGCGAGGTCTTTCTAATTCTTTGTTCGTATTTTCGCTGTACACTCATAACTTCCTCAGGTTGCTCCGAGGTATCGTCTACGTAGTAAACCTTGGTAAGTATATTCAGCCGAAGGAATTAATCTAGAGTACTCACCTTCCACTTCTTCTTCTTCATCGCCCTGGCTCTCTAGTCGTTCCACATATCCGTCCATTATCTCCTCGGCATATATATCGAATGTGGGAATGAGCTTGTCGCTCTGCTTGCTGAGCATTTGCATGATCCGCACGGAGAGCAAAGGTAACTGGAGAAAGGCATTTAAGGACTTGTCGTGCGAAAACTGATATAGGCCCAGCTCTTGAAGAACGCACCTGGAGGTTATGGCTGTAGCTAATGCAACGCGCGATGTTTCTAGCGTGGTCATTGATCAAGGATTCCTTTAGCGGAGTTAATTGCACTCGCTGCGCAGCCGCGCTATTTCGGTAGACGGCCCTAAAACTCTCTTCCTTGACTAATAGCTGATGCAAGACCTGTTTTCAAGGTAATGTTGAGGAATGGAGAGTGGATGACATAGAGGATTTAAAGGCTGTACCTTTAGGCAAAGGGCCATTGCCCGCTCAAGGTAGATCTCACTTTGATCCTCTCCCTCTATTTCTTTGTCGGGAAGGAGGACATTGGCAGCTTCTTGGATGACAACGAGCACCTTCGACAAGGGCGCGATTCTACCACCTAAGAAGCTCAGCATCAAGTTGAAGCCTGATGTAGCTGTCTGGCGTGACTTGGCGGCGGCAGCAAGGCCATCAGCCAGGGCTAGATGACCTTCACCTGTCTCTTCCTGTACTGGATTGTACAAGACCAACAGCTGGAAAGGAAATTATCTTCAGAGCACAGTCGCTCATCAATAAGTGAGAGTGTTGTACCCGGTAGAATATCTTCAAGGCAGCAGCAGCCACCTTCCACTTTTGACTTGGTCGTGCGTAGCCCTACAGCAGCAATTAGGAACATCTGCATGCATTTGATGCGATGATGATCAATGGCGTACTCTGGAGTCAAACCGCAGGAATACATTCTCCAGAATGAAGCTCAGGTAAGGTCCGAAGGACAAAGCCTTATCGCTCGTATCTAACGGAATAGTAGCTTGATGTAGGACCTGATTTATATGCAAGCATAAGTGATGCTGCCTTACATAAAAATGGTAAAGAAGCAGCACTTACATTGTGAAGAAGCTTCATGAATGCAATGATTTCAGGATACTCCTGATCGCTTGACTCTGCTCCTTCCAATTCATTTCGAATATCTGCGTTACGAATATCACTTGATTAACTGATTGATTATTTTGATCGAATGCTTAGAAGAAGCTTACCTTCCACTTTGGCTTGTCCAGAAGTGTTAAGTATTTGATATCTGTTCAAACTGATCCAGACCTGCGTGTGAAACCAAGTTAGACGGAAAAGTGTGGACAATGCAAAGGCAAGCTTACCCGATTGGCATTGTCTGGGTCAACAGCAAAAGCAGCAATTGT
The DNA here is from genome assembly GCA_000826365.1 of Acanthamoeba royreba. Lineage (NCBI taxonomy): Eukaryota > Discosea > Longamoebia > Acanthamoebidae > Acanthamoeba > Acanthamoeba royreba. The sequence goes on along the minus strand of CDEZ01022470.1, from coordinate 37,672 downwards.
GCTGTAGATGCGAGCCTTCAGAGTGTGCGGCACAGGACACACTACCAAACCAAACAGGTTGTCCATAACATTCCACTGAGTGTTTTCAATCATGGCTACACGAGCATTCTTGCTGTATGAAACAACCTTTACCATGAAACAGGATCAGTTTCCTGTCAGACTTATGCTTGTAAAACGCAGTTACCTTCTTTACAAGGCGGAGAATAGCAATCATGCCCTGTACATCTTGAGGATTTAAGATGACAGGAGTTGCTCCGCGATATGACGATGTAGATAACTGCAGTTAAGGACAGTATCAGTGGTGGTAAACGTAGGAGCGATATCCATTGGACGCACCCTAAAATCCTCATGAACCTTCCGCATAGCTCCAAAGAAGTGCTTCCAACTGACGAGATTAGAGGCACTTTCCAAAAGGTTTTGAAATGTCTTGAATAGAAATAGATTAGCACCGTAGAAGAAAGCTAAGTGTGAGCTAAGGAACATACCCGTGATGCAGGAATAGGACCAGTAGAAATGGCAGCAAGCATATCAATATAGTGGACGAAGTACTGCGGATGCATTGAATCGCCGGCAAAACGTACAAACTGGCTTAATCGTCTGCAGTGGAGGCAGAAGCTATGAATATTTGGTTTGCAGACATATAGCATATCACATTAAGTACCGAGCAGACGCAGAGTTAGGATTCCAGAACATGAGGCAAAGATCTTCTCGCCCTTTATAGAGTGCTGCGAGGAAGCGCATCAGATCCTCGAAATCCGGGCGTATAGAGCCTGCAGTTTGATTAGCACGAGCACGATATCCATAGAAAGAGGCTTGAAGTACCCGCTTGCCGATTGAGCAGTCTATTGCGCAACAGGATCTCTTCCTTTTCACGCATTGTTTCGATCTAACGAAGATATCACATTAGAATATGGGGTATGAGCTTAGCTGAATCATTCGTACCCGATCGCGCAAGTTGATGATAATATCGACCAGCATTGTATGAAGAATGTTAACCATGTCAGGTTCTTCGACATCCGCCTTAAAGATGGGGGACTGCAAAATGCCAGCAAAAAAGCTGAAGCTCCCCTGGCGTTTGGCCTTCCGCCATGCCTCGCCAACTTTGCGTCTATTGGCCAAGTCTGACTCTCCGTACAACTAAGAGATGGGTCAAAACGATAGTTCATGCGGATAATCTGAGTGCCGGACGTACCTGTATAAAGAGGTCCAAGAACCACGCCCAGACAAGAGCCAGGGCACCCTGCGCCTCAGCTAAACCGGTAGGAAATGGTTGGTTAGCAAGCGACATTAACATGAATCTGAAGAAGAACGCACAGTGTGGCCAAGGTTGTGCAAGTTCCTGGTGGAACTCCTCAATGAACGCACGAGGGTTTTGCTCGAGTCTCGATTTTCGCTGAGCTGGCGGCCTAAAACCTTGTCAGCATATGCTTGCCTTGAGGCAGGCAAATAATGTACCTGTCCTCGTCCTCTACAGTGCGGCGCTCTGGATCAATATCCAAACTTCTGATGATAGTGACCATCACCTTGTAGAGCATCTGCACAAGAGATTAATTTAATGAAGACAATACATTCAAGCAAAGTGAGGGACGCACCCGAAGGAGTTCTGCGTCCGTGCTTGCTCTCCGGTACGCTTCAGAGACTTTGTTCAACAGCTGCACCAATTGAAGGAGTTGCTTGGGATCGATATCCGTCTGAGGAAATAGCAGTTAGGCCACAGAGAATAGCACGGAACCGCACAAACGCACTCGGTAAAATATGGTGAACAAGATGTTGGTCATCTTCCTACATTCAGCAGTCTTGCGCTGAATGATCAGCATGGCTCTTTCATGAGGAACATCCGCTGGAATATCTTGGCCTTGAATGTGCGGTAAGCTTTTCTGCAATGCCGATCAGAGCGCGATCAGTTGGAGCTATACTTGTTAGACCCATAGGTAACTTACCTTGATCAGTGATATGAGATTGGACGGCAGATCCTTATCCAGCAGGTATGTAGTGATTGCATCAACCTCCGAATGCACCTCAGTCAATAGCGAGACATTTAATCGTTCCTAGCAGATGGTTGCAAGGATCATTGAGTCCACGCTACCTCATCCAATTGTGCATAATTGCCTACCTTAAAGAGTAGCATGAGGTCGTCGAGCAAATAGTCCCTTTCTGAGAAGTAGATCTCCATTGCCACGCTCATGAGTTGAGTAGGAGACGCTGCAGGCACCTGACCCGAGAACTACACGCACCGAGGATGAGTGTGCAGGTACAGCGCACAGGCACTCCTGCACTCTTACTTACCTGCGCATAGGCCGAACGGAGGAGGACGAAGCAATCCGCCACGTGAAGGTTCAACTCATCACTGAGCTTTACGATCTGTCCTCCCAGTGCAACGTGTTCAGCTGAACTTCATCCACAGGCACTCTAGAGAGCAAGAAGCGAGATTTAATCTCGGCGCACCATGTCTTTGTCGGTCTGGTTGCTCAGCGTAAAGACCTCGCCATCTACCTCTACTTCGCTCTTGGTGACAAGATTATGCCTTGATGGAGCATGTTTGGGCTGCGCATAACATAAATCAGTAATTCGATCCAATTTTTATAGATTTGGAATGCAAGATTAATTGGTAAAGGGCAAAGGAAAAGGCATAAAATTATTTATAATACACTACACATTAATTATTATTATTATACCTTTCCCATTCCTTCTATCGGATTGACAAAATCATCAAGCCGCCTATGAAGGGCATCGTGCAAGAGCCGCACGTCCTGGCGCGAGACATGGCGACCGGTCGAGGCCCGTGTTAGGACATCGTTGATGATTTCGAGATCACCCTGTCTCTGCTGTGCCATCGTAGCACTGCTCCTTCCGCCACGCACACAGGGCAAGGCGAATTCCAAAGGGGCAGGCAGGAGTAGATGAAGGGAGGAGGATATATTTAATTCCTCCTGCCGGGTACCGACCACGCAGCCAAAATGAGGAGCGATCTGCCTGCGCCAAAAAAGGCGGGAAACCAGCCGGAGAAAAGAACAGGAAATTGTATCATTTCGGATTGTTTTGGAAACGTTTTGCAAATTGCGAAATTTTGTTTTATAATATTAGCCCTTGTTGCGGAGCACGCGCTGCCCTCCTGCGACTGCTGTTGGCCATTAGCACAATTAGAATCAAATGTGGGTCCAAGCAAAGGATTTGTTGGGACCCACCTGAATGGATTTTTATCATCACATGTTGCACAGTCAATCACCGCCGTTCCCCGAGCAGCACCTATCCGGCACAAGTGCCGCCCCGGTTGTCCGCCGGACCACGTCGGCCCCATGCTTCGGAGGGCCTCGTGTTACGATCTCCTCCTTTTCTACGTCACCCGAGTACGGTGATGGTGACGATGGTGACGATTGTGAAGGTGGCCAGGCCATGGTTCCCGTAGCGGCCCTGGCGGCCGCTGGCGGCAAAGGGGCAGCAGCGCCGCAGAAGGTCGCGCCGACTCCTCCGTCTGCCCCGGTCACGCTGTGCTCGATACGACCGTTGCCGCCGCTCGGGGAGAGTCTGCGACTGTTGCCCTTCCTGTGTATCTGCGCCATGATGGGCGTGCTCACGAGGATCGGCCTGAGCGACCTCTTTGGTGCGCCTGTGCTTGGCGTCACTTCGAACGAGAGCGAGACCTTCCCCGACTGGTTCTCCAACGCGTGGGGAAGCTTTGTGATGGGTTTCCTCGCGCCCATGCGGCAGTCCCGGTTCTTCTCCAGGTGAGGACAAGACGTGACGTCAACTGCATGAGAGACATCTCGATGACCTCACAATCCACCCTTTCCTTGATTCCAGGCATTCGTGGCTGTACATCGGTCTCACCAGCGGCTACTGTGGATGTACGACCACGTTTTCATCATGGAACCAAAGTGCTGCTGCGCTGATTGTGCGCGCGGACGGTGTACATTCACCCTAGCAATTGCCGTTTTCCGCTCGAGTTATTCTGAATGCGTGTTTGTTGTAGGTAGGGCAGATGGTTACCTATCTACTCATTTTGCTCGATGGTGTAGCCGTACCTTTGTTTTGTTTCATTGTTGGTACGCGTTCAGCATGCACGTCTTGACACTGGTTCTCACCGAACGAGAGTAGGGCGGCATTTGCAGGCATTCCTCTCCCAGCTTATGACTGCGCTGACGAAATGGAAAGGGAAACGAAGAGCTGCTCGTGATTCACCAGTAGAGGAAGAGATAGAAAGCGGAGTATTGAAGGTGGGAGAACGCATGGGAGGCATCGACCGACCACAAGAGGAGAACCCTGCTGTGTATGCAGGAGAGGCGTCAAAAAAGGATGTTCGCGAGGCCCTTAAACGAGAGGAAGAGGAAGAAAGAAAGGGCAAAGCGCGAGTCACTCATCTGGGGAGTAGGAGAGGAAGGCGAAAACAAGCTTCGTCGTATTGGCATACAACCCGAGAGGATATACTCTACTGTCTGGTCTTCACTGTTACGCTTGCGCTGCTTTGCTTAGCGTGGTTTCTGCTGATCCCGTTTGGTGGTGTGAGTAACCGCTACATCTGGATCTCCTGTCTCTTCGGACCTTTCGGTAGCACTCCTTTCCACTCGTCATTATCCTTGTCCTATATGCTAAGCGTGTGCAACGTTCTCAGGTGCCTTGATTCGCTACGTGCTCTCGCGATATAACGCATGGCGACGATGCACGAGATTCCCTTTCTTCACCTTCTTTGTCAACGTCATCGGTTCGATCGGTCTCGGGCTCACCGTTATCAGCGTTAGCTTGCAAGGCTATGATATGGACAAGGATGTGCCTGGATATGTACTGCGGGCCTTTCAAGTTGGCTTTTTTGGTACGTGATGCTTATCATGCATTCGCGATGACCGACCGGTAGCTGACTCTGGATTTTCAGGTTCTTTGACGACCGTGTCCACCTTCATTGGAGAGCTCTACGCTCTGCCTCCTGTGCCTTACGCCTACATTTACGGCTTCTTGTCGATCGCCATCACGCAAGGCGCTCTTGTGCTCATCAACGGCCTATATGCCTGGGTCTAAATTGCAATTATGTACAGTGATCAACTGTGGTAGTTGGTATTATTCCTCTTTGACAAGTATTACTCTATACTCTGATACCGCTGGCGACCGCCCTCCATCTTCACGAGAAGGAATCACCAGTGCGGCCTATCAGGGAAGAAAAGAAAAGAGAAGAAAATAAGAGAAAAGACGATCATGCCAAGTGTTTCCGAAATTATTTGGAAGAGCTGTTTATGTTTGGGTTCTGCAAAAATTCATTCATTCTCCGGAATTATAGACAGATTAGTTGTCTGTGTGGACGATGCCGAAGAACAAGAGGAAGAGGGGAGCTAGTGCAGCTCCCCCAAAAGATTTTACGGTAAAATCACTTTACATCTTGAAATTCAATTACAGTTTCCGTACATATTCGAGTTGAGATTCTGACAATTATTTTTTCGAATATATAAATGCAGAAACAAAAAAATAAGGTGGGCAAGAAGGCCAAGGCCAATCCTGCCAATACTGTCACCGATTTTCGTGCCAAGTCCATCGTCCTTCCGGAGCAGAGCATCTTGCAGGACAAGGTACACTTTTCATCCAGTAGTTGAGGAAAAGAAGAAGAAGAAGAAGACCATGACGTGTCATCAGACATTCCTTGATGTTCTTCTTCTTCTCCACATAAAGCTCAAACACACATGCAATTGTATTGGAATGAATTGTGTGATGATCCTACACTGATTGTGTGATGTCATCAACTTCATCAGGGCACAGTGGTCAACAAGCGCAACCTCACTCTGCAAGAGCTGTTGGGTCAGTGTGGACACTACAATGCCAACGTACGCAAAGGTGCGGATTCTCTACGGCCGGCTCATGAAGCCGGAATCATGATGATTGTAGTGACCGATATTCCTGATCACTGTTTTATTTCTGTGCATGTTAACCCACCATCAGAGGCCGTGCTCGGTATAAAGGATCTCTTTTCGCTGCATCCGCAAGTCCTTGTCTCTTCCCTCGCACCACTGTTCGACAAGGTCTTTGAACTCATCAGCGATGAAGACATCTACGTCAGGCAGGCGGTCCGCACGCTCTTTGAATTCTTACTCCCTCTTACGCCAGCGGTATGCATTTTATCATTCATGTGTCTATGTTCTTGTAGTTTGGCTCACCACTACTCCTCCTCTCATAGCGCTTGATGAAGCCCTTTATGAAGTTGTTCGTGATCTATTTGGTGAATGGGTACTTCTCCTCTTGTTAGCAGGCACTATCGGTACACTTTGTTTTATTGAAGATGACCATCCTGTATTCAGAATGACCAACATCAACTTGGATATACGGCTATCTGCTCTTGAGCTCATCAAGCTGATTATCGTTCATCTACCCGAGTTCTTACCTACATTCTATCTCGAGGTGCGTCAATCTTACGAAGTGACAATGGTGAACAATTGGCTGATTGCTCCATGATGACCACTTCATTCGCCAGCTCCTGCCTAACTTCCTCGACTTGCTAGCCTCTGTCGGCTTGGAGCACGAAGTAGCACCTTGCCCAAAGACACATCCAAGAAGACTAGCTTCCAGAAACACCTTCCAATCTTGAAGAGCTTGTACCATTTGCTCAAGTCAGTGCAGGCTTACAAATGGGCGCAGGCATCCGAAGACAGATCGACTTCGACTTCAAGTTCTGTTTTCTTGTGGGACTGGGACGAGTACAAGCACATGTGTCCACATGCTGTAAGCATCCACCCTTTTCGATCTATTTCTTGTAATCTCCTATTTCTAAGATACTTCACAGTATGCTCGCTTCTTCATGACGAAGCAGACTGTGGATTCATCGGCCCCGAGTAGATCAACTCCGGCTCGAGCAGACGCGCAGTCGGAGCGAGAGGTTCTCACTGACTTTTCGAAAAAGCTTATCCCTTCCTTGCTCAAGCGCTGGCTCGAGTGTTCTCCATCTGATCCTTTTACTTCGTCAGGCAATCTGGAGAGGTACAGCGTACCTCCATGCGCTTGGCGGTGCATTCCAAGGAGTGTTAACTTTCATTGCAGCATGGCGCTCGTCCTTGACATCATACACATCTTGATCGTGGTGAACGACGAGATCAACCGCGGAATGGGAAACGAGTCGGGGGCGCGCATTGTCTTTAGCAGCTTCCTGGATGACTTCAAGAAGTACCTCATGCCACATTTTCCCATATCCGAGCCTATCAGCAAGTCTTTAGAGGTCCGTTCTCTTTGTTCATCTACTGTAGCTGTTGAACTAACTATGCCAGTGTAACAGGATAAGAAAGCAAAGGAGGGCAACAACGTGCGGCTCATCGTTAGCCGCCTGAATTCTACCTTATGTGCGATCATGGCGCAGTTTGTAGAGCCCACGACGATTGAAGATATGGAAGAGGAAGAAGCTGAGGACTCATCCGCTTCAACAATCAAGCCCGCAGCGCTTCCAGCTTTCTTGCAGAAGCGAAGCGAGAAGGTGAAAGACGTGGACGACACCATCGAGTCTATGGTCGTTGAGGGCAAGCGACCTGACAAGTGGATAACTGCGATATATCGTTACGTTGTGCGCAAACTTCAGGATAAGGAGATAGCAGGAAACAAGGTTCGTAGATAGATCCCACACCTGAATCCATGCTATGATCGTAGGGCCATGACATTGACCCGTTGTCCCCTGCAGAGCATGGTCCAAGAGATAGCGCTGTTGCTCCCAGTAGTGCAAAAGCTTCTGCCCGCATTGCCGGCTCCCCTGCAGAAAGAACTGATGGAGGTAATGTGTGATAACATTCGAACACATACGCGGAAGGTTAGCATTCTTACTTACCGCTCGACGCGTGCAGGCATTCCATTCCTTCTATCTATCGGCCCATATCATGTCTCAAGCTAAGCGCAAGTGCATCAAGTGGGTTGCTGAGTTGCTCACGAGTTCCACAGCTGAGCATGGCGGTTGGACGCCCGATGAGACGATGACACAGCAGTGGATTCTTTCATTCCCTCAGATCTTATGGAAACTACAGGCTAAGAATCCTACGACGACTCAGGTAAGCAGCAGCACCAAGTCTGTAACAATCAGGTGAAATGACATAAGTGGTGTGTGGACTTCAGCTCATCCTTTCCACTCTTGTGGAATTGTTCAATCGCCCTCACCCTGCTTCGGACGTGTTGCACGCGGTACTCATCTTGTGGCCCTCAGCCACGAATGATGCATGATCTCGTGGCGCTAACCTCAATCCACAGAGTCTACAGTCGCTGAAGGATCACTTGGTACCGTTCTTTTTTACTCAAGTCCCAGCATCAAAGACGCGAAAGGGTAAGTAAAGCTCTGTACAGCTACGCCCTTGTGAAACGCCTCGCTCATTCTTCGTCAATGTGTGCAGCTGCCAATATCCATGGCCCTTTCATTCAACTGCCGGAGCCTCTACAGAGATTAGCACTGCAGCTGATCTACCACTTTGATGAGCTATCACCCAAGCTTTTGAAAGCACTTACTGCTTGCTGTACGGAATGCTTACGTTGTTCGTTCTTGATTGATGACTTAGTGTTGAAGCAACTCTCTTCACTACAGCTCGTCACGTCAGTCTGCCAGTTCTTCGATACATGGCTGAGATATTGTATCACTGTCATACCAAGGTACACATCCTTACTCATCCATGCTGGTTCGATGAGCCTCTCTCATCACGTGCACGCAGGGCTCACTGCCATTCTTTGAGCTCTCCTCTACTGTTTTGTCGTTGCTGGTGGCCAACTCGGCTGACAGGAAGTTCAAGGCGAAGCAAGACGATGAAAACGAAGATGAAGAAGAAGAACAAGAAAAGAAAAAGAAGCGCGTGGCCGAGAAGCCCGGCCGGACAGCGGCGAGGAAGAGCCAAAAGGGAAAGGAGAAGGAGAAGGAGATGGAAGTAGTGGTCGTGGATGAAGACGAGACCGCAGGAAACACCAATGCGAAGAGCCCAAGCGTGTCAGCAGAGGAAGAGATGCGAATCCGATCCGAGAGAAGGGAAGTAGCTGAGATCCTTGCTTCCAATGTACGATTGTGGGGCGTCGGAGAGGCGTTGGAATCCATGCAGACCATGCTTACGTTGCTGTTGGTACGTCTCGATTCAGCACGCTGCAATCAGTACTCAAGAACTGTTTCCGTACAGACGACTGAGGCAGCCACTGCTCCTACCAAGGAAACGCTTCTCCTATTCATCAACATGTGTGCTCGCACGCGGCTAGCGTCGCAGCACCCGAATCAGACATCGATTTATGTGGGATTGCCCGCGTCCCTTGCGAATGAGATGCCGAAGGTCATCTTTGACTTCCTCACGCATAATCCTGCCAGTGACGAGAGCACCTATCGGCAGCAATGTGTGACTGATATCCTTGCCTCCAGCAGCATCATGCTGGCTTCCTACCTCACTTACCTCAGCGAATTGCTGCCAAGTACGGCCTGCTGCCTCTTCCATTCATTGCAACACTGCTCAGCGCTTACTGATTCTTTAATGCAGATAAGCGAGACAAGGTCCTGTACCTTCTGGTCTCGCTGGTAACAGAGCCCAAACTTCAAGCGATGTTCCTCGATGCTTCCATCCGTCCACAAGTGCAATCGCTGGCGGTAGCGCTGCTCCAGGTTCGAATAATCTATGCTGGAATGGAAACTGGCGATACTTGCACTAACTCAAGTCCATCTTCTGTTGCTTCAATATCTAGGGTTCGGACGTGCTCACGCCCACACAGAACAAGCTGCAAGTAGAGGTGCAGCTCCTTTACGGTGCTCTGAGTATCTAAGGCTTAGCAAACAAATACAACACAAGCATCATTTACAGTCTCTCTTGTCCTCAACTGGCGTGTTGATGTGTGCTGTAGGCAAAAAACCTACACCACAGCTTCTTCCTTATGATCGAACAGATCAGGAGAGTGAGGAGAGGGAATGCGGTGTCGGGTAAGAATGGTCTTCTCGGCCTTTCTTGCTGCCTCGGCTTCCAATATGATCACCCTAAATCCAGATAGGACTCAGCAAAGGAAGAATAACGGGTCAACAAGCAGAAAACGCGTACACATGCTCATCAAAATCAAAACGGAGGTAGGGCTGCTTGTTGGCGGCCACTAGCTGAGCGAGCTGCTTCAAGTTCTTTATCTATAGACATAAGATGCAGTGGTGAGGTAGTGTCTCTTGACATATACAGTGACTTCTGCTGATCGTACCTTCTGGTCATTGAATCGGAGAAGCTGCAAGTTTGTCATCTGCTGATAACCGTAGTTGATCTCGTGAACAAGAACCGCCGACAAGATGACAACCTGTAGGAGATCACATACTTAGGATGAGAGCTGAAGAAGATGATTGCTTCATTACCTCCTGCTCGGGTTCATCCATGAACTCTGTCAATGCCTTGAGGCACAGTTTTCGTGGCGAGTTGTTGTACCAATCTTCGCCATACTGTAATGATAAGTTGTAACTTGAGAAGATAACCCAAGGCAAGCTTTAGCGATAGCGTGTACCTCTTGAAGGTATGGCTGAGTGAGCGGCGTGAACACAAGGCCTCCATGAATAAAGTAACTGAACTCTCAATTAGTTTCCAGTCGCTGCTGGTGAGGGCTTGTTGAGTGAATACACACCTTGGCCGCTGATCGAATCTATGAATCGGAACGAGTGGTTGAATTGGGCTGAGCTGCACCTTAACCATTTTCCTCTGTACAATGTTCGCTACGTAAGACATCAACTTGACGATGCTGAGAACGATAAAGCAGTTCATACTTCGCCCTGACGAAGGAGTTCCAGATTGCAATAATCCCCAATATACTTCATTGAGGTCAAGTAGTCGAAGAATATTCTTTCTCCTGCAGGTGAAGCCAACCATCAGAAGAAAATCACGAAGGGGACAAAGCAAGACAGCGCACGAACGTTTGCGGAACGAGACAGTTCCATCATTTGCAATGCGATGACCATCGACGGAAAGAAGAACGTCGTCTTTCATCAAGACCCCCATCGCCTTTGATACCTTTTCTACGTGATTGATGAGCACGCCCGTCTAGATGAGTAAGAGAGAATGAGCCATGATGTTCATACTTCGATCAAAGATGATGCCAGTACCATGTCATGATTCATCTTGTGGAATTTGCGAAGCTGAGGATTGTCCATAGGTTGGCATTGAATGCCCATCGCGCCGAAACCCTTTAGTTCAAGAGAATGAGTGAGTAAGGAGAGATCTTTAGTTGCTTCCTAGGATACCGTGTATTTGCCATGCAATTCAATATCCTTGAGGAAATGGTTGATGATGGGAACAGGGATGATGAAACCCATATTTTCGGCATTCACGAGACTCTGGAAGGCCACACCTACTACCTGAAGAGCAAGCAACGTTAATCATACACTACATTTGATGCTGAGCCAAATGAGCTACCTTGTCACCCTTCAAGACGGGGCCTCCACTGTTGCCTGGGTTGATGGCGGCATCAATCTGAACAGCCAGCAGATGGCCCGACGCTACTCATCTTTGGTAAGAGGCTGGATGACATCCTGACATTAAAGAACGAACTGAACTTACCGTGCGCGTATCGCTGAGGTTCGATTCGTGAAACTACACCTCGTGTGACAGATATAGTGTCGCCGCCAGTAGGATAACCTAGCACCGCGACAGTGTCTTGGAGATACTGTGCCAGAATGTGGCATTACTATCGATTCAAAACAGACAGAACCAGAAGAGCAGAACGTACCGGAACATCTCCGAAATCCAAGGGTGCTAGGTCCGACCAAAAGTCATCTTCTGCGACCGTGAGGAGAGCCTAGGAGATTGATGAACTTTTAAGTTTGCAGCGCAAACAATCCAATATTACGTTTACACACGCACCAGGTCGCAATCGTGTGCAATGGACAAGACTTGTGCGGGGAACTTCTGTGTGCCACCGAACCTCTTGACAGAAATGTAGGTATGGTCCGCAACAACCTGCACAACCACAACGAATACATTAATCAGATGCAGACATTGTGTCAACTGGCATGCCGCGGCGTACGTGTGCATTGGTCAGAATGCGACGACCGGACAGCACAAAGCCGGATCCCACTTTCTCTGAGGTTGCCTTCATTTGCCACTGTACGTTTCAATGAATCCACTCTCCCCAAGTGAGTCAAATGCATTCTATGGATCACGATTGCAATGTCGCCATCAGGTGACGTTTGGTGCACAACACGTACGGGCATGAAGTAGTTCGGGCTGGTCACGTGGCTGTACACCTTGATCACTGACTCAAGCGGGAGCATGTTGGCGTTCTCTTCCCAGTACGGATCCTCCACGAGCATTCCGTCCACCACTTCCTCCGCTTCGGGCGGAATCAATGGAGGCAGCTCCGATGCGCTCCCTGCTGTCGTCCTGTGAATCAGTACACTTTCATTTTAAATCTGAATATATATTTTATTCAATATTTGCCTCATATAAACGAATATAATATCGGATTATTTAAATCAATAAAATTAATTTAATATCTTAAATGCGATAATTTAATGCGATAATTTATTTTATAAAATAATTACATGATTTAAATGTAATATATTTTCTTATCCTCTCACCTTTCCGTCTTGCCGCGGTCACGGCAGTCACATGGCTCAGGTAGCGCTGCACGAGCCGCGACGGCACTGCCGGACAGAACACATACGTCAACCATCAATCCCATTTTGGCAAACAAATTCATCAACAGATCCAACTCGAGAGTGAGTACCTCTAGCTGACGTGCTCAGGATGGGACGCGTGCAACCGAATTGAGTGGAGGAGGTGATGGATGCATCAGCGCCTGGTCCTATGAGGCTCCTCAGAGGACCAGTGCTCCGGCGGAGGGCCAAGAGGGTGGCCGTCCGCTGCGCTCTCCGCATCTTTTTTTGTGGCGGAAGTTTTTTTGACCTTGATCGGAATCGATCCCGAAACGTAACTCAACTTTTCACAAGAAATTTTGTTTTTCGGAAACAATTACAATTACAGCAAATTATGCGCCTTCATCATGTGTCCCAGGTGACCTGCCAGCTTATCCACGTGAACGAGCGAAACAGGTGACTGATGTTTTGTCGATCGACACTCCATGTGGAACCACGACCACATCCCGCCTCTTGGTAGAGTAATCCTCCACTATGGAGTGCCGGTACATACTATCCATCGTCACGCAGCTCATGACGTCATCACACACACGGCTGACTCGAATGTGCGGATCACCAGCCAGCAATAGGGCAGATCATATCGGTGGTACGAAGACTGTCCAAGGATGCCCCGAGCGAAGGCTTGATTGAAGAAGACGAAGAGGCCGTTCTTGCGCTAGATGACTGCGGAAACAACATCTTCCATCGCATTCTCCAAGTACCACTCTCTGTCCAGAGAATTGTTGGCTGAATGATTGTTGTTTACGATGCAGAACCATCCCCTCGGAGATGGGGAGATCATCACGATGGCCGCTAGAATCATTGAACGAGCGCACGGCCGTAAGGAACTGGAGCGCTATGTCAACATGACCAACGAAGCGAATGAAACGCCACTCCATGCTGCGTTTGCAACAAGTACGAGCCTTACGACCAGCGCTCATCAAGTGATGGAGAATAGGTAACGAATCCTTGACATCCACAGATAACGCCCATAAGGTGGCCGGGTTGATTGACTGTGGAGCACGCTTGCAGCTGTCTGCTCAGCCGGGTTCACGCAAGAGGCAGCCCAAGCTGCTGTTCCACGTCTTCTTCGATATCTATACAGGTGAGCACTGGCTGATGTAGATGAGCATCATCATCGCACTTCAACTGATCCTTCCACACACACTATCACACAGGTCAAACTGTACCCCTTAGCTTAGCTATGTTTTGCCTGCGTGGGATGCAACGGCACAGGTACTGAAGGTTCCATTCACTCATGTACCACGTTCATTCAGTTTGACATTCAGATCACAGGGAAACGTTTGTGAATCTAAACGAGATGATTCCGGATGACGAACTGGCCAAGATCAGTGACGCCGCACTTCGCTCGTTCATTAGGAAGCTGATGTCCTAAGGCGGCAACACATGCACGTCGATGATGACTGGCCGATGATCTGTCACCAGAGCACCGGTCTTTGGATCGATGTTTGTGCCCACCTCGTACCTCTTTACTTCCATCAGCTTCACAGAGTCAGCAGCGGCACCGCCATGAGTCCTCACAAAGATGTGGTCGATCGTGATGCCTACAGAACGCTTGCTCCAGCCCGTGAAGGTGCCAGACGCTCGCTTCGCCTCTCGACTGACATTGATGGAGTTGACTAGGGAGAGACCTATTTGAAGAGACATGATGTGAGTTTAGGTATGCACTGTGGACACTAAACCACCAGGAACTACGTTGTACCGTATGTGGCGTGGTCGGAGAAGGCACGAAGGGCTTTGTCATCCGTATCAACATTTAAGTCACCCATTACAAGGACTCGTGCAGAGGCCAACTCGTTTTTCATCTTCAAGATGTGTTGCATCTGCTCCATAATCGTCCTTACTCCCTCGACCTACCAAGATGACAGCAATGTGGTGAATCGATGATCACATCATCACAAACAAATGAAGCACCAACCTGAGCTTGAGCACTTTCATGGTCGAGATGCGTGTTGAATACGTATAAGGCGGCGTAGTTCCCTCCCACGACCTCGAAGCGACCCCAAGTACAGATGCGGCAGCCTGATGATTCGAAGAAAGATTCACTCACGATCAGGCACTACAGTGCAGTTTGAGCTGAGGCAGGTACATGCGCTTCGCCAAGACTTGGAGCCAGGCTGGAAGGGCGTTTCAGATAACCAGAACTGACCGCTTACATAGTTCACAGAGAGTAAGCGTGAACTGCCTCCATATCATTCGGGCTCAGACGGCACTGCCTACCTCTCTGTACAGTGGTACTTGGTTTTCAGGTAGAAGACAGGCGAATACTCTCCCGCTTCGCGCCCATCATCTCTGCCATGTCCCAGCATGTCGTACCTGTGGATGGTGAGAGCAAGCCTCAATTGATAACTACTCCTGAAGAAGTTGATGAATGTACCAAGGAAGCCCCTGCTTGATGTCTTGAAGCTGATGGTGAAGCGACTCTTGCACGCCGAAGAAGTCCGGATGTTGGGTGGCGATGCCCCGAATGTAGCCTTCCTTACGATGAGCCCAGCGATTGGGCCCATCATGTGGTGTGTCAAAGCGGCAATTGAATGTCATCACTCGAATGTCAAGACCACCACTCTCAGTAGGCCTAGTCAGAGGACGCAGCAGGAACTCCGTAGACTGACAATCGAGGTGATGGTGAGTTCATTCCTCTTCATCACGACCAACCACTTCACAGCATAACAGGATGACGGAAGGTCATGAACACGTACTCCCCATGATGCGTGCACCTCGCTTGGACGATCAGGCACCACAAGGACTCGATTGTGACCTTCCTGCCATTCGATCACCTCCGTTTCTGTGGCCACTGCAAACTTGACCTCCTGTATCGACCCTGATCATCCATTCAATGTGTTCAGGTCCGTCAATCAATTGATATTACATTATCAACCAGCCATCATATCATCTTGGCTAGTTCATGATGACGATGAACTCACCAGCAGGAAGTGAGAGCTTCTGGACCCACACGCCACCGTCCGTCCATGTCATCCTGGGCGCATGACCATGGATGAGAAAAAATTGTGGGACAACACTGAGGCAAGAGGAATACCAGGTCGAGGGTGCTGTAGGTGTCCAGTTGCCCAAAGCGGGATGGGGTGCACCTACCAGAGCCACGCATTGACCCGGGTATGTGCGGGTGTGGCGGACCCGAACCTCCAGTTCCACAAGGGACATGCTGTGTCGCTTGACAAAATTTTTGATAACAAATGGTTAAAAACGAAATGATTTTGTAAAAATGAAATTGTTTCGCAAACGTTTTCTAAACCAAGAAAATTCCTGGTTCGGCTATTCTGACTTTCACCGACCTAACGCAAGTGCATTCACTGATGAAGTGTTATCGTTGGAGCCTGGGTAGCTCAACTCTCCTCCTGGCTCCTCTCCTTTTGTGCTTTTCGTAGTTGAAGATGAAGACAATCACCACTCGACAACATTCACATCCGGCTTCCGTCTTCCGCGTCTGGCCTCGCCGTAGGCTTCCAGTTCACCATTCTTGGTCTCCTGCTTATCTTTGGCCTTACGTGCACGGACTGGTGACGCTCTCTTCTTTTTCTTCTGATTCGTCGTATCGTTGTTTTCGATCTTGCGGCCGGTTCGAGTGTGGGCATCTTCCTCTTTGGTGGTGTAGGCCACTTGCAGCTGTGCACCCATCACGGAAACAGCAGACGTTACATTAAGCCCTGGCGGGTATCCTCTTGCTCGTGCTCTGTCATCAGAAGAAATCATCAGATCATCAGCGACATTCACCAGGTACACTGGTCCCTGATGGTGACATGAACAAGAATTGTACCTCTCCAAAGAGACGTCCAATGCTTGAAGCATCTTGTCCACCGCTTTCCCGAGAGCTTTGTCGTATCCCACGTCAATGACCTCGGCAGTCTTCTGCATGGCATGTAAGGCGGGGCTGTCAGGCGTTTCTTCTCCCTCACTGAGGGAGAACCCATGCTCACCGACCTTGCCTACATCCTTCACTGCATCTACAACACCGTAGTGATCATCCTCTTGTTTGGACTTGTCGGACTTAGAATTCTGCTCAGGCCCTTCCCACAACTGCACACACGCAACACCCACCAGTGAGCCTTCACACCGACACTACCACTGTCAGCACTCGGGTGAGGCGCACCCCCTTGGCTTTGTTCCCCACCGCAGAGGCCGTGTGCTCAACCTTTTCTAACACCATCATACCGGTATCTTTGATCTGATGTCGAATTACAATCACCACCGCCATACGATCGTCAACTTTCTGCGGACGACTTTACAAGACGGCTATGGCACGCATCAAGACACGCACCGCCTGAGGCACCCAGCTCGAGAAGTCATGGTTCTGTTGAGCCTGGTCCTCAGCGTCGATGGGTCGCATGTTGCGCGGTTGGTCCTCGGTAATCGCCCGATTGTTGTTCTGATCGACATTCCTTCCGCCAATTCCGTCTGATGATCGTACCACCCCGTGCTTCGCTTGACCTTCGCCTGCGGCACGACCCTTATGCACCGTACTGGCAGCCGCGCGCGGCCGTCCGCGCGTGGGAAGGTTCTCACCCTTGCTTCGCTCCACGAGCCCGCCGGCCATGCCCATCGCCGCGCCCACGCTCGATGTCATCGACCTGACGTCTCCTTCAGCTTCCACAGAACTCTTCCATGAAACAGGCGGTCGGCTGGCCGAACCGAAGAGGAAGGACCCCGGGAAGGAGGCACCTGTCGTCGATGACTCAGAGTCGTTGTCCTGTAGTAGTAGTTGAGTCTGTACGACTTCTTCTTCTTCTTCGTCATGACCATCATCGTCCTCAATCAGGACCACCGCTTTCTTGTTGCGATTCCGTCGTCTGCTACGGCTGATGGCGGAGCTGCGGAGGTGCACGTAGGGGTCGACCTCGTAGGCCTCGCAGTTGAGTCGGTAGCTGATATAGTGCTTCGTTCTCACTTGTGCGGCCGCCGCGCATGTTTGTGGACTCCATCGGTGTCCGATGATGACCGCAGTCGTCGTGCGACTCGAACTGAGTCGAGTTATGGACTTCATGGAATGTGTAGAGGTATGGTGAAGAGGTCGGTCTTGGTGTTGGTGATGCTGTACCAGCAGTAGTAGTAGGTCCTTTGTTCAGATACTTTCACAAGACCAGGGAATGACGCACACACTATCACGCCTGATGACTGATGACTGAGGAGGATTGTGTGAATGAAGCAACCAGACTCGTAGGACCCCCATTTTATACGTAGCTGTCCCTTCCCGCAGCCTACCCAGAGGTACACATATGTGAAGAAGGACAGCCTGGCACCGCTCATACTCGTCAGCCAAGGCCAAGCGATCCCAGACCATTCCGGCGAAAGTTGATGCGGATGTGCCCCTTCGCAGCACGACTTCTACGGGGAGTAGGAGACGCATGTTTCAAATTCCTCGAAACCGCACTGTACAAGCAGTGTTTTTCGTCCAAATTTTTGTGGAATCTCAGGAATTCACACAGTGCAAATTGAGGTAATGGGAAATGGCATGGCTCCCTCATCTCATCGAAGAAGTGTGGTCGTAGACTCAAGGGTTAGGTCTGCCGGAGGTGGAGTTGCTAGTGCCACCGGTGGTGGTGTCGATGCGCCCAAACAATCCATCGTTCTCGTTGTTGATTCCAGCGGAGAAGAAGAGAGAGTTGGTGGACTGATTCAAGGCGCCATTGCCAAAGGCCAGACCCCACAGGCCATCGATCGTCACAGGCGCGCCCTGGGCAAGAGTCAACTGCCCAAGGCTCGATCCAGAGCGAAAGTCGTAGGCCCAGATGTGTCCATCGCCAAAGTTGCCGATCAGGAGGCTCCCACCAAACTCACCAAAGCTGGCTGGTGCGAGGGTCATGCCCCAGGGTGCGTTGAGCGAGCCGCGTGAGGCGAAGCGACGTACGAAGTTCCCGTTGGCATCAAAGATAGAAACGAAGCCGAGACCTGTTCCTGTGACCTCGTCGCCGGGCGATGACGCATTCTGCATTGCGTACGCGACAAGAATGTCGCCCAGGATGTTGGTGATGCCAAAGGGTGAGAAGCCGGATGGAAGGTTAGGGTCCACGAACGCGTTCGGAGAGGTAAAGTTGACCCTGTTGAACCTGGTGTCAAACACAACCACTCTACCTGGAATGTTGATCAATGTCAGTGATCGTTGATCGTAATCTTCATCAGCCTCATCATGATGCGAGTGCACGTACGGTTTGCAAAGTCGGAGGCGTAGAGGAAGCGCTGCGTGCCGTTGCCACCCACAGCGAGACCCTTGAACACACTCGATGGGCTCGTCTCCACTCTCACTGCCTGCGTGAGGTTCGGGAGTGTTGATCCCCAGGCCCACAGATTACCGTTCTCGGTGGCGGTGATGAAGAGTGAAGTCACATTGGCCGGCGGAATTACAAACTCGGTTGCGTAGGGGTTGGCGACGATGCCTGTCGGGTTGTCGGTGCCCACGGAGACGATGAGGGCGTTCACCGTTCCTGAGCCGCTGACGATCGAGAGTCTGCTGGCTCCGTTGTCCGCCAGCCACGCTGGCGTGCTTGCGCTGAATGCGATTCCCCACGGGTTGATCAGGCTTGAGCTGAATACAGAGGCCGCAGAGGCTGAGGTGTTCTGTGGCAGGCCGGCACGGTTGGCCACCAGGTTGTTCTGAACGTACACCGCCGTCGTCACCTGGACCAGGAGGAAGACGAGGAGAAACCACTTGAGCATCGTGTATGTGTGTTGATGATGACGATGTTCGTCTCGCAGCTTAAGTGTAGAATGGAGCGATCAATCGAGAGAGTCGCTCTTACTTAGACTAGGCGGTACTGGATTTGACCGAAATGTGGTCAACTCGCCCTTGTTATCTGGTCGCCACGGTCATTCCTCTTCGGCGAGACCGGGTTAGCAGGCATTAAGGTTTAGAGTACTCATCGAAGGTACGTACATTCTCGCTGTATCTTAGCTCTGTTCGGAGACAAGATGCCCCATCACCCATGTATGGCTGTCTATGGAGAGTGGAAGGACATGTTCTCATAAAGAGTGGCAGGTTTACTTCACCTTCAAGTGTGACAGGCGCTTTAACTTGATTGACAACTTCAGATACATCAGCCGCTCGTCTTTCAGTACCAACGGAATCTGGTCTTCACTGTCTGGACAAGCCGACGGAACGACAACCACACCCTTCTCTGAAGCTGCAAATAAGCCAGAGCGCCTGCCTTCTCTCTCCTCAAAGGCAGCCACGGTGCACATTTGCATCAGGCAACAAACGAATAAAGTGAATCAGAATTAAAAAACTTGAACTTGGAATATGACACATATAACCCATCATCAGTCATCAGCATCATCAGCAGACGGCGTTGTAGCGATAGGGAAGGAAGCAACCGGTGTTGTACCTGAGTTGATGTGCCAAGAACACACGTTAGCAAGGGAGATTGAGAGAAGACTGAGTTAATAACGGGTAAGTACCAGTAAGGGTACGGGGTCACCCTCTTGACGGTGCCCTCGCCGGGACGTGTCTCCTCGTAGGCGATGTAGTGGCTCGGACCCGACCAGCCGCCAAAGATGACCACATGCTCAGTGCGGCACAGCAGCACATCACCGGGTTGAAGCTGCGAGGTGAATCGAATCATCACTGGTAAATGCGCATTCTCCAGCCAATCATCCCATCAAGTCCCGAAGATGAACGTACCGCGCTCCTGGAGATGGGGTGCGAGACCTGAGGGAGCGTCGAGGTCACGTAGCCCGGCTGGGAAGTCTCCCAGGCCATGCTCACATAGCCTGCGCATCATTCCCGATCAGCATGATCTCTTTACATTTCCGTCCATTCACTCTAGGAAAAGGGGAAACGGCTGTCACGTACCCGAGCAGTCAGTGCGATAGCCCTGGTAGCGGCCCGTCTGGCTGTAAGGAACGCGGTTGTTCACCCAGACCTGAGCACGGTTCATCTGGAGAAGTACATTGGGTGATTAGGAATCCGTTTTGCCTCCAAAAATGCGCAGAGAAGGTAATTACGATGGTGGAACGGGAGAGGCAGCCAACGTTGGCAGTTTCGGTGGGTCTCTTGCAGTCATGGGGCACGCTGAAGGTAGACTCAGCAGGGGTGTTCGGCGACCAGTGCAGGAACTCGATCGTGACGTCTGGTCATGAGAGAGAGAGCACGTGAGTTGCCATTGACGTGATCATCACTTGAGAAGCAGATGGCGTACGGCGGTAGTCTCCATCCACGATGAAGTAGCGAGGAATGCCTCCGGCACCAAAGTACAAGCTCACCGTGGCGTATCCCTCCTGTGGATTCAGAAGAACAGTGATCAGTGGATGGCCAAAGATTCCAGCTGCGTATCGGAGCTAAATTACACTGAGGGTCCAGACGGAGAACTTCTCGTTGCCGATGATCTTGGTGGTCTCGTTGGCCTGAGACACCCACGACCACGCGCCAGTCATGGGTCCCTCCAGCGGGAGGATCTGGCAGTGCTCGCCCATCGATTCCTCATAGCTGGCCAGCTGTTGATGGTGTGTCCAGTTCATGTTTTACGAGTCGGAGTTAGGCCGGTTAACCATCAGGAATGTTGGGATGGGATGAAGGTGAAAGAAGAAGAAAAGGGTACCAGGTCAAAGCGCTGAAGGTGAAGTTCGTTGAAGCGGTGGTGGAGTCCAAAGAAGAAGTGCTGGAGCGACCTTCCGTCCTTCAGAGACTGCGCCCACACACCTATTCGGAGTCAAAATAAATCCGAGCACCGAAAAAAGTTAGTTCAACAACCAGAAGAAGAAGAAGGTGATGAAGAAGAAGAAGGGCATGTATGGGGTTACCCTGGCCAGTGTGGTTGAATCCAGCCTCCTTGTCCGAGATGGTGACGCGGATGGAAGAGAAGAATTCCTCCGAGACGGACGGCGCACCGCGCACGACCGCCAGCGAGCAGCAGCCCAGCAGGACGACGAGCAGAACGACGAAGAGGTGGTGTTGACGCGGCATGCCTTGCTTGAAGTGTTGTGTGGTCTTGATTGCTTTTGAACAGAATGAAATGGACAAGCGTTGCACTTATGGTGGTGATGAAGAGTTCTGCCGTCCAATGGCGCGACGGGGAGGAGTCTGGAGAGGACTTTTCCAACGGGTCGAGAAGGACCCTGTTGGTCGGTTCCTCAGGCAGGTTTGTCGTTGGCTATCTCCGAGTCAACGGCTCACATAAGGACCCGACTTCTCTCTCATCACTACACACGTCTGGTGTGTCTTGGACAGGACGGATCGGCAGCCAATAAAACAAAGGCCCATCCACACTCCTAGTTCACGTGCACAGGTTGTCCCCACCTTGAGTGCATTGTGGAACCCACTATCGGACCTAAAGTGTTAAGCAGGAAGTGGAGCAAACTGACTTGGAGTATGACAATTGTGCGCGCATGCATGAACTGAAAATGTCTGATTGGCTCAAAGACCGGTCGGGGACGTAATGATGTTAATCATATATCTATGATCACCATGTGTGACACTCAACATCTTCATCCTGACGATGGGCATCCGTTGTCACGCGCCCACTGTGCAACTTCACGATGGCCAACTATTTCAGCCGCGTTCACTGTCGACTCGTCCCAGGGACATCCATTGGCGCGCAGCCACTGAAGTACTTCGAGATGGCCTCCTCTAGCTGCTGCCCAGCAAGTATACACGCCCCATGGGCAGCCATTGTCACGCATCCATCGAAGAACTTCAAGCTGGGCTTCTCTTGCTGCTTCTGCACAAGCTAATTCGTCCCAAGGACAGCCATTGGCGCGCGCCCATTGTAGAATGGCAAGATGACCTTTTGAAGCTGCTGCTTCACAAGTGTCCAGGCCCCAGGGACATCCGTTGGCGCGCAGCCATTGAAGGACTTCGAGATGGCCTCCTCTCGCTGCTTCTGCACAAGTGGATGAGTCCCACCGGCACCGATTGGCATGCAGCCATTGCAGAACTTCGAGCTGGCCTGCTCCTGCTGCATCAGAGCAAGTCCACGCGCTCCACGGGCATCTGTTGGCGCGTGCCCATTGTAGCACTTTGAGTTGTCCATGCTTGGCCGCTTCCCTACATGTGTGTTCGTCCCATGCGCATCCGTTGTTGACCAGCCATTGAAGAATGTCGAGATGGCCGCATCCAGCTGCAGTTTGGCACGTACGCGCATCCATCTTCAACCCCTTGGTGTGCAGCCATTCGAGAACTTGGAGATGGCCACCCGCCACAGCTTCCCGGCCAGTATGTCTGTCCCACGGGCAGCCATTGTCGATCAGCCATTGAAGAACCTCGAGATGGCCGCCTCTGGCTGCTGCGTGACAGGTCAGCTTGTTCCATGGGCATCCACTGGCGCGCGCCCATCGAAGAATGTCCAGATGACCCTTCCTTGCTGCTGCATGGCAGGTCAACTGGTCGAGTAGGCAACCATTGCCACACGCCCACTTCAGCAGCTTCATCCATCCTGCTTCTGCCAGCTTCGCTGCATACTCTCTCTTGGCCCGCTGCTGGCTACTGTCACTTGCACCATGGTGCGTCTTGTTCTTCTTCTTCTTCATGTTGTCCTGTTCCTTCTGATGATGAGTTAGGGACGAGCCATGTGCAGTGGATGGGGAGAATTCTCGTTCTTGATGGGACCGGAGATGCTTGATGAGGTCACTGAGCTGGACATTCCACAGGCGACAGACACGAAGGCACGGAGGCCACATGAGTCGGTCCGTCTCGGAGAAGACCATCCACACCAACTCGATCGGCAGCTGCGCCCACAGAGCCAGACTTCTCTTCACCTTCCTGCTTCTGTTTGGGCTCGGCACTGCTTGGGAAGAAGGTGTTGTTGTTAGCTGTTGTTCCATGATGAGGCTAAGAACAATACCGCCATTCATGAGTTTTTCTTTTTCTTATTTCTTTCTGCGTCTTACTTTATGTTGATTGGCCTGGACAATAATTAATGGAAAAAGAAAAGGAAAATTCCCACATTCAAGAAATGTACATTCTTAGAGGGAACTGGGACCGTACTCAAGTTGTTCTGTTGAACACTGTTAACAATGTTCTCCTTGCCCAGAGGCCCACATAGACGAGTGCGGACAGTGCGGATGATACTGGCATGCCATGTGGGTATGACCATATCACCACAAGCGTGAAATTGGTGATCATCATCAGTATCAGACTTGGCTGTGCAGCCAGTACAAAACTGAAGCAGTGAGTCGGCAAGGCTCTGTTGAAGAGGAATCAAGCGGTATACACTTGTGGTTGAAGGCTTATTCAACTCATTGAGATACACTATGTGCAAAATCTCATGTGATGGCCAGCTGGCCATGAGCTAGTCTTCAACTAAATTATTGGATAGGCCAGCACGGGCAACGAACGGCGATCCGTCAATAAATAGATAAATAAATAAATCACACGAGCACCTGGAGAAGACCCAGAGGTGAAGACAACGACGAGGCGGCGGAAGAATAGGGCATTACGCCAGCTGTATAGAACCAGAATTCGCCAACGAAGGCCGATCTGGTCACGAGTATGAGAGTACGTTAGTGAGTCCATTCGGGGCACTGAGACTTGGTTTGCGTACGAGGTGTCACCACCGGCTGTAGGGCAAGTGCCTGCTGGCGGAAGGCCATTTTCGGTGTAGAGACGCTGGATGTAGGTCACCTATACCGCTTTGCATCAGTACCAATATCCGCAGGATGATGAATGCGAATGCAGCGGTCAAAGCTTACCTCCGAGAAAATGCCCCACCCCATGCTCTGTGTGGCTGCGTAGAGGGCGAAGCCTACGCTGCTGGCCTGTGGCACCGACGCCACCGTCCTCCCCACAACGGATGTCTCTGTGAGTGGTGGATACAGAGTCCTGTCTCACGTGCACAAATTTGCGGAATGCAGAGAGGGAGCGGTAAGTCTGATGTCCCACGCTCCCATGCACAAAGTTGCGTGCAGCGCACCATCGCTCGGTTCCATTGTACGCGTCGGGAGTGGCCAGACGATCGTAGCTGCCGATGCGAGCCTCCTGGAGGTCAAATGACCCACGGCTGTAGTAGAGGTCCGCAAATGCACTCTTCAACGCCCACGTCCCGCCAGCCTGCAGGTCCAATCATCGGACATAAATTCTCTGGTCAACGAAAAGAAATCCGCAATAAAAAATAGGGAATGTTTCACAGTCATAACACTACAACAATGTAGTGTATAACCTCTTTTCCAAAGTAATAAAAACAATAGAGAAAAGTGTAAAGAATGAAGAACGAAAGCGAAGGAGGGAAGGACATTATATGTACCGCAGGGCAGGTGTAGGTGAAGAGGCCGTTGGCAAAAATGACGTGGGCGAGCACGTTGCCGGGGGGAACGGCAACGGCGGCCGGCACCAGCGACGCCTTCGTCGAGGGCGTCCAGCAGGCGAGGCCGATGAAGAACGAGATCGTGATGCTCCATACTAGAAACACCCACAACGAGGAGGAAAGAGAGAATACCCTCATCCTCGCATCCATCAATGGCCTCCTTTGAGTTATGGAAGATTGTTGGGTAAGTGTGGCCCGGCACCTCGCTTTCTGGTTTACCTGTGCAAACATTCAAAGAATGATGATCTGAAAAAGAGAAAATATTTAGGAAAATATTTCGGAAAATATTTCCCTAAATGGAAGAAGACGAAGGAACAAATTTCAATTCTCGCTGAGAGATCTATTGTACGCAGGGATGAGGAGGTAGAGTTACAATAAATAGGTTTTGACATCGGTGTTGGTGATGATGGTGAGAGAGTGTTGGTGAAGGTAAGAGCTCTCAAAAGGGCCAATGAGATCATCAGCTTCACCACTTGTCGGCGCCCGCAGGCTCTGCGTCCTGAGAATCCGCATCAGCAGAGAAAGGAAACCGTAAAGTGGGCCCGCAGCTTCTTCCGTGCTCTACGAGGAAGCAGCACGCCGGCTTACGGATTCCATCTCTCAACTGATTCAGCTCCTCGCAAATCACTTTCATCTTTCGCTTCGGCTTGATCGTGGGTGAGCTTTGGTCGTTTGTCCGCTCGCAATTCGTCATACCATTCGTCCTGCGATCGCCGTTCCTCTTCTTCACTTGCGTCATGGCCCTCCACGTCGGGCGCAGCCAAGCTGTCCTCCCGACGTCGTTTTCTATGCGAGTTCGAGCCGAGCTCTACGTCACTCTGGTTGTCGGCCCGTGGCCGCTTACGGCTTCGCTCGATTTCGGTGTCGCTTTCGTCCTCGCCCGTAATAATATGTACAGGGGCAAGGAGCTGCATCGAAATTGGAGCTGGGCTGTGCGGCGACGAGTTCTCAGACGATGGGGACGAAGAGAGTGCGAGTTCTTCCGGTGGAGAGGTGAGAACGAAGGAGGGCGCTATAACTTGGCCTGTCCCCACAAGATCTTCAAGACTTGATGGCACGTTGGGTTCCTCCTCGCCCTCGCTTTCATCTTCGCTATCATTGTAAAAGCCCTCTGTTTAAAGCAACCCAAATAAATAAGATGCACGAAGGAATGCGCAAGTAAACTGTAAAATACCTTGTTCGCGAGCAAGGTGCGCAGCATGTGTCTTGTTCTGATAGTAAAACTGCATGATCTCGCCTGTTGATCTGCCGGGCACCTGCAAATGAAAGGTTGAGCGAATGTACCAAAGTGGGGTGCTTGAGATGGCGTAGTACCATAGTTTGTATCTTTTTCCAATTCTTCCAGTACAGTCGCCAGCCAGTGACCAACGCGGCCTGTTCATCAGCAGTCCAGCGAGCTGAAAATATGCAAAACAGCAGAGGTAAGATTGCTGGAAGCAGTGTAGGAAACTTGAATAGGCGAACCTTTGATGAAGGGTAACGGATCGATTACAAGGGCGGCCAAAGTACCAGAAACGTCGTAGTTGTGTCTATGCAGCGCTATTAGAGCTTTCTCTTCTGAATAATCGGATTGATCCAACATGCTTTTGACAAGAGCCAGATATTCGTTGACTAAATTAAATGATTGTTAGTGCATGTCCTTGCGAAATGGGAATGAGAACTGTACCTCGATCCTCGCTCACAGAATCAGGCGACCAGACAAGTTCTTCCGCACGAGGGCCATCACCATCCTCCTCATCAACAGTGACAGTCTGCAAGAAATATTAGCCAGAGCGGCGGAACAAAGGGAAAAGGATCTGGTACGTACCCCAACCTCAGGTTTAGCATTGCGCTCGCTCTCAGAAAGGAGATCAGGAAGCACAGCTTGAAATTCCTCGCCCACAAGGGGTGGCTTGTAGGCATGGAAGGGGAAGTCTTGGTTGTGCCGATGCAAAACACGGAGGTCGTGCCAGGCCCTGAACATGCTGAAATCGTAGTCGTCATCATCCTCGCTACCGAAGCCGTAGCCGTCGCTGTCGCTGCTGCTTGAGGTCATGTCACTTTCGCCTGCCTGTGCTCGGCGCTGCAAGTAGGCCTCGTACAGTACGCGTGCATCCACGAGACGTGGTGAGAGCTGCGGTTCCTCCTCGGCGTCATCGTCATCGCTGCTGCTTTCGCTGTCATCGTAGTAGCTACCACGACGGTGATCGCTCAGGTCGCTGTCACTATCACTGTCGCTAGCGCTATCGCTGTCGTCGCTGTCGTCGTGAGCATCGCGTTCCTTGCTTTCGGAGTGGGCATCGATGGGTGCCTTGTTGATGAGGTCGTACACATTAGCTGATTCATCCAATTGAGGAGCAAGCATGATCGGCGCGAGGCGTCTCTCTTCTGGCAAGCCCTGCTTGATTGTGGTGGGCAGGTTGGCGGCGTCGAGGACCATATCGTTGTCCGACTCATCATGAGGCCGTGATGGCTCACTTGTTGGTGCCGAAGCCACTACGGTCGAAGAGGTCTCGGTGGTAGGCCGGCTCGCATCTTCGGGCGAAGTGGGAAGCGAAGAAAATGTGTCGACAAGATTATCGAATGGGGGTGGGCTAATGTGATGCGTAGTTTGGGGCGAATGAGGACCTTGGCCTGGTAGACGATTTTCGGGATGCTGCGCTGAGGACCTATGCATGGAGGTCTCGACAGTCGACGTAGACGGTTCGGAGGTTTTGATGAGGTCTTCCAAGCCGGTGCCGTGGTCGGCAGTAGGAGGCTGAGGGGGCGCGGGGAAATCGACCGTTTGACGTGGTTCGAGAAGGTCGGGCTCGTCGTCTATGCCTCCCAGAGGTGGCTCGGCGTACCACTCGAAGCCAGACAAGATGGATCGACACGACATGGCAAAAGAAGGCGACGAATGGGGACAGAAAGCAGGTAACCTGGATTGGGCCTGTTCTAGAAGCTGTATCTCGTCTAATTTTTCCTCGGCTGCCTGGACTACGGGCGCCGACTCCCCATGCTCGTTCTTGTGGGCCACGAAGTCGAAGATGTTGAACATTGGGTGTATCCCCAATCAAATTTGGCCCCTCGTCGATTTATTTATTATTATTTATTATTTATTATTTATTTGTTGTATTTTTTGGCTGCCTTGTTCTGCGGTTACTCGCCACGCGTGCGCTAACTCCCGCCCAGGTAGCGCTTCACTGATTGGTTGCCTCAGAATGATTTTAGCTGAATCTCCGTACTTTCCGCAACTTTTCAAGACGAAAAAGCCGAGAAAAAAGGCGGCCAAAGAGAGGATGAAACCGAAGATGATCTCGTTCATTTCGAAAGAGTATTGTGGGGATGATTGGTGAAATGAAAGCAAAAAAGTTACGAGGATGGCCTGGGATGAATGAATGAATGAGAGAAAGATCCAAGAAACCATCTCAGACATAAAGTGGACAGCAGAAGGTGAATGGTGTAGTGGGATTATGGCGTGCTACACAAAAGATACAAGGAGAACGTACCTTGCCGTCATGAAATGGAAAAACGAACACAGCGGCCAAATTGTTGTAGAGCCAACGTAGGCGGTGTGGCGTCTGCTCGGCCGGCAGTCTGGTGACGAGACCAGGCCGGCGCAGAAGGTAGGAGGTAGACCTCCTCCATTAGATACGCGAGGGAGTGGCCTCTCAAAGGAACTCAAAGGAGAGAGCGAGGCAAGGAACACATCCACTTTGGTGCTCAGGTTGTAGATCTTTTCTCAGTAGTGCTGTCTGGTGTTACCACCGAGCAAGCTGCTTCGATGCCATAGCAGTCACAAGTAGCACGCAGAAAAAAGAGGAGGAAGAAGAAGGAGTGACCAAGCTGATGGTATTGTTGCTGATGTGGTGCTGGTCTACGTAGGCGAACCGAGGAAGAAGAGAAGGAGGAGCAAAAGGCAGACAAGCAGCAGCCGCGGTGAGTAGGCGATGACGTTTTGCCGTGTGTGCTGCAGTCTCTGTCCACGCTTCCCTTCCGACGGGACAAAACCTGGAACTTGTCGACAACAATCATTGCATTCCAACGAAACAAAATTTGAAATTAATTTCAA
Source organism: Acanthamoeba royreba (assembly GCA_000826365.1). Lineage (NCBI taxonomy): Eukaryota > Discosea > Longamoebia > Acanthamoebidae > Acanthamoeba > Acanthamoeba royreba. The sequence goes on along the minus strand of CDEZ01022470.1, from coordinate 8,811 downwards.
AACAAAAACAAAAACAAAAACACATCGCAACATAAAATGGATCCTATGGACCAACAACACGAGCACGAGGGCCCACGATGCCATTGTGCCCACCATGGGTTAGAAGATGAGCACGGTGATGAGGGTACTTAATTTGATGTTCTTTCGCAATTTTATTTTATTTGTAGGCAGGCATAACCCAATAATCTTTTTTTCCATTTTTTAGGTGGTCTGCCGGCCACGGAAATAACAGCCACGGAGCAGGCCAACAAGTTCCTCCTCCAGAGTTTTTCCAAATCGGTACACTTTTTGTATATTAGTTTTATTAAAGGATTTTTTAAAAATTGTTTATTGTTTTTCTTGGGAACAGGAGGTGTTGCAGAAGTTCACGGGCATTGGGGAGGAAGAAGGTACTGGTGGGGATGATGCTGAATGGGATGCACCGGCGCAGGATGATGACAGCCATGATGAACCGGTTGATGGCGCTGGTACTTACATGCTGCACCCTTGACTCCTATGCTACCCCATTCTCGTTGATACTCACATGTGTATTCTTACTGCCGCGGCTGCTCACCTGCAGAAGTGATACGAGGGGATGTGGAACGTCTCTCCATTCAGGACAGCGCTGATGGAACGCAGAGCAGCAGTGACCAGTGAATCAGGCTCTTCCTTAGGTTAGGCGCACCTTCACACAAAGGGTCCGATCGAGCGTATTGTACATCCCTGCTTGCGTCTGTGGGAGCTCCCGAAGTGACGTAAAGCTTGTTTTTAGTGGTGAAAACAAAGCTGATAAACACTTGTCCTGGCGCAACCTTAGGACAATCTTCCTCGGACAGGAGAGCTGTTGGGAAGTGTTACACAACGGGAAGGGTGACGAGCTCGGCAACGCCACATACGTTGCTGCCACGCGAGACATACAAGTAGCCTCCATAGCCCCAGTCCTCGCCCCACGAATTGCGGATGTTCCACACATTGTAGTCGATGAGATCCCAACCCCTCTGAACGGAGTAGCCAGTGAGCCTGCAAAGAAGAAAAAGGATGGGATTAGAGTCAAGACACATGAACCTGCTCGCTTGAAGGATAACGTACATGACGCAGTGGTCGAGGCTGGTGCCGCACAGGGAGGTGATAACACCGCCATAGTAATACTGCCACGACTCTGTACGGAGGTAGGTGTTTGCGGTGAGAACTCGTACTCTGCTTTGCAAGACAGACGGTTCTCCTTACCGGCATCAACGCAAATGGAAAGCGGGCCCTTGGTAGTGAGACCGACCTGCATCTGGGTCTCGTTCTGGGTGGTGGTGATGTAGGTCCAGTTGGAGATCTTGGCGCCAATAGCCGAGGGCTGGAAGCTGCAGGTGCCATCATCTGCAGCGCAAATCATCAGCATGATTTCTAGTTACTGTTCATAGGAGGAACGCAGTCCAGCGTACAGGCGGTGTAGGGGTACGCAGCCTCAGTATCGAGACCGCCAGCCTTGATCACGTACTCGTAGGCACCGTAGGGGAAGCCCCCCTCACAGCCGTAGTCGCCGTTACCCTGATCGCAGTCCACGATCTGCTGGGGAGCAAGGGTGGGCAGCTGGTGGCCGTTCAGGAACCACTGGCTCTCGATGGCCTCAGTCGCACTGAAAGCCCAGCCTTTTTGTGTCGCAGATATGATTGCACACAATCGCGAATCAGTCAATTTCAAGCCATCAACTGAAAGAACGTGGGAAGCACGCCGTACAGGAACCGCACTGGCCCTGGTCCTTGGTAGGAGTGACGGCGCCCTTGTCACGCCAGTCGAACTGAGCAGGAAGGGGAGCAGTGGTATCGAGCTTGAGGGGCGTGGCCTTCAGGTTGCGGGCCTTCTCGACGTGCTTGTTCAGGTAGAGCTCCTGTATGTACACACACAAGCCGTGTCAATGAAAACGCTTCTTTCATCTTCAGTTCGTGAAACAATCCACACTAACACGTGTGTACCTTGAACTCCTTGGGAGTGAGATCGGCAAACTTAGTGATGCCATACCTAGCACCGGTATTGGCAGCATTGAGGGCTTCTATGCGGGCAAGGTTGCTCTGATTAATCATCACCAGGGTGAGTGAAGATGAGCTCAGACGTTATTGTTTTGGGGGGGGGGGAGATGAAGAAGAGGGAGAAAAGAGTGTCTACCTTGAAGATTTGGAGACGCGAGCCAAACTCCTCCGCAGAGTAGCTCTTGCCGTACTTGAGGGCAAACTCACGGAACTGCTGCTCGGCTAAAAAGATCGAAGCGAAAGCGAAGATAAGATGAACGAGAAAGAGAGAAACCTTGAAAAGGCCCAGGGGGAAAGAGTACCAGTAAGAGTGCCAGCCTGAGCGGCGACCAAGAGCACAGCGAGGGCAGCGAGCAGAGCAAGGATGCGTGCCATCTTTTACGGGGCAGGGATCGGACAACAATACCGGCACAGGAGCAATTCTTCTGGCATTAAACTAAGTAATCGGACCAATCATCTCCTTCCTTTAAGATTGGTAATACATTTCGAAATTATGAAACGTTTTTCGAGTGCCAATATTTCAGATTTCGGGTCTCAATATTCAGGAATTTGATGAATGTTGCAATATGGATTGGAGCTCATCCACCCATGCTTGTATGGTGAGTAAACCAAAGCGTTCTCTCGCACTCAAAAACTTTAGTTCTGTTTCTCAAACACAGAAGACAATGAAGGGAGCAGGGAGGGCAGCTGCATCAACGCAGAAGGCTGTCCCGCCTCTCACCCTTCCCGCTGGGGGCCGGGGAGCAAAGACTTCACCACCACCCTCTACGCCACCCGCCACAACGACGACAGAGAACAACAACAAACGAAGGAGAAGACGAAGAAAAGGAGGAACAACAGGAACAGGCGGACCAACACCCACTTCCGCCTCATCCTCTTCGTCGTCGTCTTCTTCGTCTTCGTCTTCGTCATCTTCAGCCACAGAAAACCATGAATCCCTTCCGCATTCACCACGTGACGGAGAAGAGGCTGATCAAGACAACCTGGAAGAAAGGGACGATGATGACGAAGATGAGGATCATCTCCTCCCGGAGAATCCACCGGTGTCCCACCCCACAGGGGCAGCCACACCCCTGGTGGGCCTCCTGGATGCAAGTCTTTCTTCCCTTTCGTCGAGTCCGGTCGCCATTGTCGTCTCCTCGTCGCCTCGGGGGAACCGCGCTACTCAGTGTTTGCGGTCCGCATGCAGGTACTCTCCACGAGCCCCCGTCTTCGCTCTTCTTCGTTTTCGTTCTTTTACCACAAGTTTTATTTTTATTTTTATTTTAATGTCCAATTTAGAATTCGGTTATAAAGACAAATACAACATTTAGCAAACAAAATGATAAAAATATTTCACTCAAGTATTTTAAATACATAATATTAATAATTAGTTTTGAAGAACGGAACTGACTTTTCCTGTGCACGACATGACGGATGGTGCAGATGTGATGGCTTTCTGCCCAACTTTTGGGATGGGCACTACTGCCGTAACTGCCTCCACTTGGCCTCTTTTCACATTCACTCTTTTGATCCTGCTGCTCTCGCCGATCCCACAGCTACGCCTCAACGTACCTTTCTTCTTCTTCTTCTTTTTCATCTTGGGTGTCGATGAATGTGCATTCATCGAGCACTTGGATCGGATGACTAACTGAAATGCTTCCGTACATGTGTTTGGTCAAGCAGCGAGTACGTGGCACAGCTTCCCAAAGTCGTGGGACAAATCCAAGTTCCTGCAGGCGATCGGCGTTCAACCGACGGAAACAGCCACAAGAGTGAGTCCCAAGCCTCGAGTGGGCAGAGGCAAGTCGGATAACGGCGTGTCATCACGAGGACTCGGGGGTAAAGAAAACATCCCCAACAGTATCTCGGATTGTAACCTCGCTCAACTTGCGGTATCGGCGCCTGAGCATGCCGTCGCGCGACCGCTCTGGAAGAGTGAAGAAGTGGTGTCTCTTGAAAGGCGATTGGAGCAGGACGGGGAAGTGCTTCATGCGGAAGACATCAAGACCGCACTAGCCGATGCAGCGCAGCCATTCCCGAATGGTTTTCATGCCTTTGACACCGAGAAAGCGGCAAACGAGGCCAAACAGACGGAGCAGATAGCTGAGCTCGTCGAGGTCATCACTGCACTGTGTGCGCAGCAAAAGGAAATGGAAACGAGCGTAGAAGAGGCGATGGTGTTGATGGGAGAGCTCGAGCGGAAATGGCGACTGGAAAAGCGGGAGATCGAAAAGGAGAGAAGACGAGAGCGACGACAATATGAAGAGAACATGAAGCGGAGGGATGTGGATATCATGAAGATAAGGGAAGAACTCAAGCGCGAACGCTGCCTGCGCGAAATGGCCGAATACACCGTGAAGCGCTCTGAGGAAACTGCTAAAGCAGGTGTGTGCAGACTTCCCTTTCGTCATGCTGTGACAGACTTGCAAAAAGCTAACAGTTTTCTTGCACCCACTTCAGCCAAAGAAGACTTGGCGTTCATGGTAGCCTGTGTTAAGGCTAGCGGAGGTAACTTCTTGCCTCCTCCGCCTACAACCGTCACAAAGAGCAGTGAAGACGACTCTGATGACGACGGCGAAGTTGACGACTGGACCTCAGCGAAGACCTTTGAAAAGCGACCAGCTTCTTTCCCTATCCCTCCTTCAAGCATGGGACGTGACTCGCCAAGAAAGGTTGATGAGCTTGAAAGTCTCTCGCAACAGAAGTCGCCCGAGCGACACGTTCTGAGGGAACAGAACGAGAGCGACCGATCGACTCAAGCGAAGAACGACAGCGATGGTACGGCGATTGCTCAAGGAACCAACATGTCGCCTCGCCGCAGCGCTCCATCTTCTGCGACAGATGGATCGGCAGCTGTAACGAGCCGCGCCGAGGGCGAAGCGGCTGAGGATGACTCTGCCTCCGCCAAGAGGGATGAAGTGCTTGAACAAATGGCAGCCATCTATTGGAAGGAGCGACGTGAGCATCGACTGACCAAGGACTGTCTCGAGCGGGAACTTCGAGAAAAGAAGGCGCGCATCGAGAAGCTCGAGGAAGAGAACGAGAAGTTGATCGAAAAGATACAGGAAATCGAACTGCGCGAACTTGCAGTCCTGGAGAAGGAGAAGCAGATGAGCCTCACTCCGGAGGAAGGTGAGCGGCGAAAGCTCGAGTTCCTCTTTGAGAAACTTCTCAACCTGGGCACCATGGTCAGCGAGATCACTCACGAGATACAGCAGATCAAAAAGTAAGAAAGCAAGTACTGCATGGTGAGATCATCTCCACCTTCGTGGATCTGTACTTTCTTCACAATAATATTCACATAGCAGCATTGCTGTCATAGTCGTGCTTTCCATGCGCTTCATCATCACCATCGCAATCTCTTTCGATGGACATGGTTGCAGTACTTCCAGCCGGTGGGATCTGACCATGGCTGGAGCTGGTATTCATTGTGGGACTGTTGGCCATTGTTGTTCATGGGTATGACAAAAGAACCATGGCGACCCTCGTGCAGCTATCAACAGCACCTGTTCGTCTGGAGGAGGACAAGGAACCATAAAAGGAGAAGGAGACACATAGACAATCTTGCATCATTAAATGAGGAGGGTCCTTTCAATCTTGAGCTGCAATTGGCTGCTGAGATCACCATCCAAACAGTGCAATCAGGCATTTACCTCACTCCACATGTGGAGCCATGCTCAAGAGACAACAAAGTGGACACCATTGCCAGATGAGTGTGCCACAGGCTCTTCTTCAGCCTGGTTGGATCACATGCTGGACTGGCCACCACAGCAGAAAGAGCACTGACAATAAATTGTAGTCCACATTCAAAATGTGCAAATCATAAATTCAGTGCATGTTGATGATCTCAAATGGATATACAACACATGTACTAACAAATACATGTGTTGTACATCCATTGCATAGAATTCTCAACTTGGTGATTGAACTAATAGTGCAATTTGTTCAATCTTCAATTAAGTTCTCTTAGAGAAAAAACTTCATTAATGATTATTTAGATAGTTTTTACAGAAATTAAATGAAAAAGTTCATAAAAATTAATAAAAATATTTATTCAAATATCAATTACAGGATCCAATTCTATTGAATTTCTATTATTATTATAATTATCATAATATAATATCAAATGAAACATTTTCCCTTCTATACACAAATTCAACATTTTCTTAAAAATCTACAAAAAATATTTGAGATGTGCCATTCATTTTGTGTGTTAATTGGATCATGGTGAAGTGTTTAAAAAATATTGAGGTCAAATAAAAAACATCAAAAAATAGTGGCAAAAAATAAGGATTTTTCCTAGTGGCAATTAAATTGCTGCCAGTTTGAAGCTCATCATTCTTTCTCTTTAATTATCTTTTTTGCAATACTTTGCATCAGACAAAACTCCTAATTACAATTCAAAATTTTTAAAAAAAGAAAAAAGAGGTTAAAATGGATTAATATTTTAGAAAAAACTTTAATGATTTTGACAAGGGATTTTTTTGATGATAATATGCTCTCAATTGAAAAGTTATTTTATTGATTTGTACATTCAAAAAACAGCAGAAACAATAGATCAAATACTATTAACACATGACATGTGCATGTGTGTCAAAGGGTTGATCATCATCATGCTTGTTGTTTGGTTTTTAAGACAGGGATTTGAAGATTTTCAATTTCACTGCCCTTACTGACTTGAGAACAAAGCAGATGCAAGAATTCATCTTATAAAACAAGCTTCTTTTTCAGAGAATAAGAGCTTTTTATCATCATGTCATATCATTAATAGCTGCTTTGTTTGAAAAAGATGTCAATCTTAATATGTTTTTTTAAATCTTCATCATGTATTACTTTTATTATTAAAATACTATTTGTAGATAAAATGAAGTTGATTGATGAAAAAGAGAAGCAGTTCAACTTCTTAAACCTTAGAATATGAGGACACTCAACATATAAGCAAATCTTAAAAAACATAAGGACAAAAATGATTCTTTTAATATTTTAACTGTTTTGATTCCTTTTGATCCTTTTACTTCTGATTTCATTTTATTTCAATGGAGCTCATTTAAATCATGAAAATAAAAATATGACAGAAGATAGACACAGCCTTGTTTTCAAGATGGTGGTACATTCTTCTATTATGTCAACACACCATGCATACACATTTCTTTTCTTTCTCTGTCTTTTTTCTCTCTCTTTCTCTTTCTCTCTCTCTTTCTCTCTCCCTCCAAAACTCACTCCTTTTCTCTTTCATTTAAAAGAAAAAAACAAAACAAACAAAAAAACAAAAAAAAAACAAAAAATTGAAAAAATAATGATCTTTGTGAACTTGGAAACGTTTCCTGCCAGGCACGACCGTTCCGCTCTGTGTCTCGGTGGCCAACTACTCGTTCGCCTTCTGGCCGCGTCACTCGCTCGAAGGCGTGAACAATGTGCTCGTGGCAGGCATCTACAACTCGGCGGGCAACGTGGTCTACGCCAACACCAACTCTATCTAGTCCACGCTGGCCCACTTTGCCGACTAGCAGCTCGACCCGGCCTTCCAGATGATCCTGGGTCCCGGCGCCAACAGCTGGCCGGTGTGCTTCTTCAACTGCTGGATCATCCGCAACAGGACGATGCCCGATTGCACCAAGGCTTCGGCCCTGCTCGACTTCATGTACTGGGTGCAGACGTCATCGACCGCAGATACCGTAGCATGGCGCGCGTGCTCCGTACCATCAAGGGTTTTAATTGCATGGATCAGACGGCGAGCGCTCGCCGTCTGCATCACCGACGACGGACAGATGTGCTCGGGCAATGGCCAATGCATCAACTCGCAATGCGTGTGCTCGTCGCCGTGGTCCGGCACTCTGTGCGAGATCAACTCGGCGAGCTCCGCGGACAGCACCTCGGCAGCCACCATCGCGCTCAGCGTGGCCCTCCTGGTGGCCTTCCTTCTGGTGCTTCTCACGATCGTGGTGGCTCTCATCTTGGTCGCGTTCTTCCGTCTGCGCCAGCGACCCGAGAAGTGGAAATGGATCGCATGCTCGGTCAGGGCGCGTCCGGCGAGTCTACAAGGCCACGTGGAAGGGTACCGAGGTCGCCGTCAAGGTCATATCGGGCAAGAACCATTCGAAGGATGAGGTAACCAGCTCTCCAGATTGAATGGTTTATGGTAGACGCGTGTGCCAACCAGTAGCACCACATATATGTCCAGGTCAAGGCGATGACTACCCTCAGGCATCCGAACGTGGTGCTGTTCATGGGCGCAAGCACCAAGCCTCCCAACATGGCAATCATCATGGAGTACATGGCGCTTGGTTCGCTCTACGACGTATGACCACCCTCTTGTCTGCCATCTCTCCCTGACGTAGTCAAGAGCTAACCGGTCAAACTTTGGCTGTGCCCACTTTTCCGTGAAGACCGGGAGTGGCCAGCAGAAGACCCCGTATAGTCCAAATTTTAACGGCAAAGACCGTACGGGGGTGCTAAATGAGTAGCTCTTTCAGCGAAGACCATGCAGCTACGTCACGTTTTCAGCCAAGACCGGACGGGATGTTCCGACCGCCCGATGCCCGTTTTCCCCGAATGTCTTGTCCCGCCGAACCCGACAGCCTGGACCGCACAGGTATAAAACAGGTCTGCTGCGTTGTTGATTCTTCACCGCTCACGCGAACAAACACCCTACAAACAGTACGTGGATCACCGACACACGTCTATCTTCAACATTACCACAACCATCTACCAGAAATCAACCACTACAAATGCAGCAGAACAACATCGAGAAGATCGTGATCAAGGCTACCTTCGCCCCGACTCAAGAGAACCGTCTCATCGTCCTCCCGGCAGTGTCATTCGCTCAGCTGGC